>CALNXK010000133.1:1315000-1587500 GCA_942486035.1 Porites lobata
CCAAAAAAGCAGCTCATGAACAACATGAACGTCTTCAACACCTCACATCCCTGGAGCGAAATCGTTACGCCGAAACCTTCCTTAACATCAATGTGCTTATTGTTATGGCAATCGGGCTCTACCTCTTTATTTTCTTCTCCATTTAATTTTCGCGCTATAATCTGTGTTCCTGGGTCTTTTATCCAGGGGTTTGTAATATCTGTCAACGAGTTCCTCACGCTTCATTTATTGTCTCCTAGGGAAACAGTGACTTCCGTTTTCCGTTAGACCGGTCAGTAATTAAGTGTTTTCTTATACCTCATAACTCGATATTTCGGTCATAACCCGAAAAAAGTTTTATTTGCTTGGCGCGACTGGCAGTTAGAGTTCTCCGGCTAGCCTGCGTAGCTGGCAGGATCGTCACGGCAGCGCGTATTGAGGCAGAGAGTTGCTAGTCCGCGCTGAGAATGAGGAAGACACGCTTTGAAATTAGAATATTCTCGCGTGGACGAATTCTGCTAGCTACGCATGTTAACTTCCCTCGTTTGCAAGGTACACAACCCGGAACGCTTACCATTTGTATGGAAAATGCCTAATTCTGGGAAGAATACAAAATTGTAACAGTTCATCCTGGTGGAATACCCTTGAAGAATCACGTTTTTCCCGCTTTTACAGGGCCGACCAAAATTGTTCGTACCATTTGTTTGGATTACCAGTGCCAGGCTTCCTCACAAGAAAAAGCGAAACATTAACCGGGATTTTGTAAATGAGTTAAGTTAATTCCATTCCTGTTTTAAGTGCGAAAAAAAAAATACTAGTGCCATTTGACGTAAATTTTCTCAAAAATTTCCGTTCAAATGTTAAACGCTCTTGGTAACATGCGCGAGTCTAACACTCCCAGGGTATATAGTTAGGGAGGGAGGGGAGTTAGGGCGCTCCCTTTAGTTGGGAGGTATAACAAAGATAAGGGTATAATTACACGGTGTGTAATCTACCTTGACATTTTCTTTCAATGCTTCTGTCGGGTCTAGTTTTTTTTTATAATTTTCCTGCCCATGTAACCTGTGTAACAGTCTGATAATAGTTGTAGTAACAGTTCTATAATCATTATACTTAACAATTTGCTGAAGTTATAAGCGTGTGGCTTACATTGACGTAGTAAATAACTCTAAGCTGAAGTTAGGTGAACAATTATTTTGGGTGATTACAGTCAGTAGGGCAAAATATTACTTACTGCTCCTTTGGGCGCTCACGTGGTAAATAGTACTAGAAAATATTTTTTCATTGTGGTAAAATGGGAACTGTAGCTATCGTTTGTTGTAATTTTTAAAGTAAACTCAGTAATATTTCAACTGTGCAATTGTGTCATGCCTGATTTTTTTCCCGCTTAAGAGAGGAAAGGGCAGAAATCGTCCCACGTCCAGTCGACCTCAGTCTATTTCCACTTCTCCCTCTAACCTGTATTTCTTATCGTTATAGGGTTAAGGGTATTGTTTGGGTCCTTTGACTATTTTTTCGTGAGTCCGCTGACAGCCTTGGTTGTAAACTTTGTAATCTTATTTGTATTGTGATTCTCACACCGTAAAGAGGGGTACAAATAATCCTTTGCATTCGGGCCGTGGTGTGAAAAAAAGGCGGGACACGGGGGAGAGGGCCGGGCACACGTAAGTTGGCTAGCTCTTCACAAGGTGTTTACTAGTCGATTATTTCACAACAGTCTGTTGATCAATTTAAATGCCCCCACTGCACAGATCTTAGTCCTTCTACAGTTAGATGACCCTGTCGGTCATTTCCTCTCCGCCATCGTTGTTCTGTTCACTATCCTCAACGCTTCCCGTTCTTCGAAAACGCTCTCTCAGTTTTGTATACAGTTTCTCGTATTCGTGACTCTTGACGATGGAGTTAATCACGTTGGACATGGCAGCTAAACCTAGAATGACCATAGTGACACGATAGGCCATATGTGTTCGGTGAGGGTAAAAGGCGGAATGAGTTTGCGGAATGGCATGTGGCATGGCTTGCGGAATGACATAATTATGCGGAATTTAATATACGCTGCTGAATGATCAAAAGAAATAAATTAAACTGAAAAGAGCACCCTTTTTTGGCGCCAATCAATTTGCAAACGCAGCCGCTGTTTTAATGTTGCGGGCTTAACCTTTGATGACAATCAAAAAAAAACCACGAAGGCTCATTGTCGACCAGCCTTTTCCGCACAGCCAAAAAGATTCTTCGTCTATTGAAGAAAAGATGTTTTCGAAGGTCACGCTCCCTTCTACTTTAATTTTTTCTACAAAAGATGCTTGTACGATTAACTCAACAGTTTCTTGTTACCTATATCTGTATTCGAAACCGTGTGAGAAGTGTTTCTTTATGAGACTGTGGGTTACGTGATCGTGACATAATTGATAATATTATTCAGAGATGAATGAATCTTGTATTTTGTTTCCTCAACTGCGAGCTTGAGACGTGCGAAACAGAAAAATCGACCAAAATCTTAATTTCGTGACAAGAGTTGAAAAATCAATTTCTTTCATTTTTGTTCATAGATAGCTTTTAGGTAAAAGAGAAACCTAACGTAGATTGTTCCCGCCGAAAGCCTTTTGTTCGGGAGAAAAAATAGAAGATCGGTTTTCGATGTCGCCGGAGTCTCAGACTGCATTAATTTTAACCTGAAATTCGCTAACATCAACTTTCCTCGCGTTCGCAAACGAAGCTGGATGGAGAAATTTGGACACTTTCCACGAACAGAAAAATTCTTTTTCCTTCCACTAGAAGATACTTTCTGGACAATAGGGAAGCTGGTCGTACTGAAATAATTTTAAAAATGAGGGATAGGTTTTCAGGATAACAAAAATTTCAGTTCGTTACTCATTTTCGCCGCCAATATTTAACATGTGGTATAACTCCAAATTCTCTTCTTGCGATTTAAATCACACATTTAGACATTCATTTAAAACATACCTGGGAATTGGCTTGGGTAAGTGAAGGAAATCTCTGTAAGACACCATCGAAGTTCAGGAATTTTCATGGTAGGCTGGCGGTATAAATTGTCTGTATTGTGTAAACAAGAAAAACAACAACAAAAATCGAGAATTTCTCTGTAGAACTTCCAATTTCGAAACGCACATAAACAGATATTTACAGCCCAATGGCTCGTTTTTCGTACGTCTTGTAGGGTTTCCCTTTGCAAAATTGCTTTTTTTCAATCAAAGAATGGGGTAAAAAGGTGAAACTGGGTCAATTTTAGCCATTTTGAAACACTGAACTTTACCTGCCGGCGACTCTGCGTGACAGTCTGTTCCGTGACTGCACGTGGCACAACGTACGTTTGAAGAGATGGAGCTGTCAAAATCACAGTCACGAAATCAAGGTAGTAACGCAACGTAATTCTTGATCGAAGGAGTAACACTTTCGGTGCCGACAGTATTTTGAAGAAGCAAAAAATCAAATGCACAAGTATTCTGGGATTCACTTTCTATCGACTCAAAAATAAGGACTCTAACAATGGTATTAAATTCGCTAAGGATAACGGAAAAAGAAGATATTTCGTCTTGCTAATCGAGGAAACTAAGTTATTTTGGTCACGCCTCAGTATATTTACCGGACTTCAATGTTTTCGTGTGGAGGCTGCCTTCAGGAACCCTAGCTAATTCTCGGGTATGTTTTAGATAAATGTCTAAATGCGTGAACCAGTAAAGCAGTTGTTCACTCAAATTGGCGCCAAAAAAGGGGCGTCAATGACCCGCGCATGCCTTTCAGTTTAATTTATTTCTTTGCGCCAATTTCCATATTTTACATTCCGCATAATTATGTCATTCCGCAAGCCATGCCACATGCCATTCCGCAAACTCATTCCGCCTTTTACCCTCACCGATATGTGTTTTGTGTCTTGAATTGGATCTTGAATGACCAGGAATCAGATCACCGAACCCAACAGTCGTAAACGTGATGAAGTAGGCATAAACACCTTCCAGAAATGTCCATTCGTCGATTTTCGTTTGGATTCCTGCGCCTACGAGCAAGAAAATCAGCAACAACAGGAAACCTAAAAAAGCGCATTTTTCGTTTAAGAACTTTGGTGTGCTTTCTTTCTTTAGGCAGCCTTTTTCGAATCTTGTGATGAGAATTTGTTGCCCAGTAAGCATTAATTCTCCAACCACTTGTAAAAAGAGAATGTTTATCGGGATGCCGAAGAGAGCGTAAAAGATGCAAAGAATACGTCCAGCTGATGTCACTGGTGTTATGTTTCCATAACCTGGAAAATAATCACGGGACGGTTAAGTTAATGGCCCGACCAGAAGGCGATCGAGTCCAGTAACCCCTTATTCTACAGACTATAGCCCTTATAATGCGACCACCCCACCACCCTGTCACTGGACGCTCATTAGGCTGCAACCTCGTTTCCAGGTTCTCTCTCTTATCCTACTCTCTCTCGCTCCATAGGGACGGAGATTGATTAGGCTGGAGCTTTATTTCTGTAACATGAAACGACCACAAATGTTTCTTCTCCCCTCTGGACTGGATGAGATGCCAGAACCTCGTACCCCCAGCAATTTATCGCCGGTACTCACTGCCGCTGGGTGAAGTGAGCGGGCGTCTTAGGGTAAAGCATCTTTTGGATTCCCAGGGTGCCAGGGTAGTCATAATTCTGAATTTGCACACTATTTACAACTAAGTAACAGCCACAACCAAGCGTTTGCGTAGTTGATGGTCATTATTTAAACTTACAATCACAAACTAAGGTTTAGTATCATAAAAGTGACGCTACCTTAAATACGATCATGACCCAGTTAATGTAGACTGCAAAACAGTCCGTATTTTTGCGTATTCAAGTACGCCCTACGGGCCCTTCGGGCGTGTGAGGCTCCCGCGGTTCGCGCGCATAAGACTCTTACGCCACGCGTTACCGATTTCTTTACTGATTTTGAGGAAAAAACCGGCTGTTTTGCAGTCTACAGTTAATGCGGCGACTCGTATGTAATGCATCAGTCAATTCCATTTGCCAACCCCGGGGCCATTTCCGAGCTTTTGACACGCACGCGATTTCCTATCAGAATATAACTACACAGAAGGTTTTACTGAAAAAAAAAAGCAGACTGGCTCATCTGTCAAGGACAGGAATAAATTGAAGAGGGATGTAAAAGGCATGTTCTCGATTTTATGCATGCAAGTCTTCATTGCTTATCAAGCCAGAATAACATTGCGAAATTGGAGCTATGGATGTTGATCAAAGTTTTTTGGTTATTGAATCAATTTTTGTTGATATCATTTGAAGAACATCCTTTCATATTCATAAAACTACTCATAACATATAACTTTACAGCGCTCTATTAATTTTTATAATGTCAATAATTTCATATCAATACTAAAACCATAAACTGGTGCATGTCGTCGCGGCGTGAAGTCTTAATTAGAATCCTCGCGCTATTACAAAGGAAGACGTTAATTGAAACCAAAAATCGAACATTAAATGCTTAATATGGCACTATTCGACTGTGCGATCAATGAAAACTGTTGCAGTGTTGACGGAGGATGGGGCATTTGCCCTTTTTTCGTCCCCATCCCGGGGATTTGACAGCTCAAAGTCCCCACCCCGGGAATTTGCCATCCAAAAAATGCTAATGCCGGAGGTCAGCCCCGGAGGGGGGTCAATGGCAGGTGGAACTGACTGATGCATAATTACGGGTTATTTGCATGCTTTCAGCTGGGCGGGATTTTGCGATTATTAAGGATTAGAGATCTATCACCCCTCATATCAATCAAACAAAACGCACGCGCAACACAAGCGTCTCTTTAGCGCCAGGCTTACTGCTAGCAGAAGTGATCGGCAATTATTTATCACCTCTCCGCACTGCCTTGTTACTTTGGGAAAGAGTTAACAGAAGCCTACGCGTACTAGAGCTCCCGATAAGAGGTGGGTGCTTGATACGGGGCGGTAGGAAAGGGAGAACGAGAAGTCTCCCTCTCTTGCCGTTATCAACCCCCACCACCACCACCACACATCGCCTCTTAAAAGCAGGGAGTGGGGAGGACACGTTTTACCGAGAACTGCTTCCGTCTCGCGTCCCTATTGCACGCGTACTCATTTTCTTTTCGCGCGAACTTCGTTTGACGGGCTAAGCAAGAACAGGGGCTGCTCTTGGTCTATTTTATTAGTTTTTGCACTCAAATCCATATCGCGCGGACCTACGTATAACTTGGGCGTTTATAATGGAGTAATTGTGTATATATGGCACTCAAATGATTTGCAAACAACACGTACCATGCACAAGATGACCATGTAAACATTGTCCGCTGCGCTGACTATATTAAAATATTAAAATACCCTTAACTGAGTAAAACAATATAGCGCCAAGAATTGGTTGATAAAATCGTATTCTCTAAAATGAGAAATAATTGAATTCAGTACTTGTGGGGAAGTAACATGTAATTTTATAGCTGGATTATTATGGGGCGCCGTTTGTAAAAAAAATGATTTAGCTTAATTTTGTCATTTTTTTCGTTATTTATTAAATAAAGTTTTCTGATATGATATCATACGTCAATGATTTGATATAATAAATGTTGATTTCAAATCATGCGTTTATGATTTGATATAATAAATTATTATTTAAAATCATGCGTTTATGATTTGATATAATAAATTCTGATTTCAAATCATGCCTTTATGATTTGATATAATAAATCCTGATTTCAAATCATTCGTTTATGATCTGATATAATAAATCCTGATTTCAAATCATAAGTTTATGATTTCATATAATAAGTTCTGAGTTTAAATCATAAGTTTATGATTTGATATAATAAATCCTGATTTCAAATCATAAGTATATGATTTCATATAATAAAAATCATTATTTGATATCAGTAAAACCATGATTTAATTTAATAAGTAATAAGTAACCGCGTGACTTGGCACGTGGGTTACTAGCGCGGGAATAATCGCAAAGATGGCGACACAACCAGATCAGCTATCGAGGTCAATCGCTTCTAGGGTCTCTAGATATGGGGCGCCGTTTGTAAAAAAAATGATTTAGCTTAATTTTGTCATTTTTTTCGTTATTTATTAAATAAAGTTTTCTGATATGATATCATACGTCAATGATTTGATAGAATAAATGTTGATTTCAAATCATGCGTTTATGATTTGATATAATAAATTATTATTTAAAATCATGCGTTTATGATTTGATATAATAAATTATTTTTTCAAATCCTGCCTTTATGATTTGATATAATAAATATTGATTTCAAATCATAAGTTTATGATTTGATATAATAAATCCTGATTTCAAATCATTCGTTTATGATTTGATATAATAAATCCTGATTTCAAATCATAAGTTTATGATTTCATATAATAAGTTCTCATTTTAAATCATAAGTTTATGATTTGATATAATAAATCCTGATTTCAAATCATAAGTATTATGATTTCATATAATAAAAATCATTATTTGATATCAGTAAAACCATGATTTAATTTAATAAGTAATAAGTAACCGCGTGACTTGGCAGGTGGGTTACTAGCGCGGGAATAATCGCAAAGATGGCGACACAACCAGATCAGCTATCGAGGTCAATCGCTTCTAGGGTCTCTAGAGCCGTAGAAAGGGCGGTTGACCAAGCTTTGGCATCCCTTCCGAACATATATATACTACTGCGATTTGTTGCCAAACCAGAGTCTCAATGTTACGCCTGTACAATGATTTTTGCTCGCCAAGGACGCTTGGACCGATGTCACTAACTAATAATTTCTCCTCCCGGTGTTGAGGTGTAAATAGCCCTTTGTTTGTCTCGATCTCTTGTTCTATGACGAACTGTCTTGTCGCCTCACTTTGTGAAATAGAAAGAATCATTAGCTGTATGTTATTTTAGTATGGCTACTAAAAGGACATAACAAAGGAAGCAAACACATCTAAAAGTAAGCCGCGCGTGTCACGCAATGCGCCAGACAAGCGAAAGGTCCAAAAGTCCTCTTTCCTCGTAAATATGGTCATAGCTTTCAGCAGTGATACATCCTCGGGGAGGGGTATGTGCCGCCAGGACTCCAAATAGGCACCCCGTTCTAAAAAAAAATATCCCTAAAATTGATACCCCGTTCTAGATATGGGCCAATTTTTTTATATCCCGTTCTAGAATTCGCCTTAAAACTGATACCCCGTTCTAGAAATGGGCCGATTTTCTATACTCCGTTCTAGAAAGTTCGTAAATTGAAATAGCCCTGTTTTTTTAAAAGATATTTCTTTATTTGTTCGACTTATACATCAAATAGATGCTTCTTCATAATCAGCAACAATTTTAAGCAGAAGATAAAGCCATGATCCACAATTTTTTTAATACCCCGTTCTAGAAAACGCCTCTGAAATGGATACCCCGTTCTAAATCAGGGTTTCAAAATCACGACCCCGTTGGGCGGCACATATACCCGTACAGGTAATGTATGAGAGTACCCCCCACCCCGATACATCAATGTTACATACCTCTTGTGTCGCAGCAGCAAAACCTGAATTGCCAGGAAGGCTCGGAAGGGATGCCAAAGCTTGGTCAACCGCCCTTTCTACGGCTCTAGAGACCCTAGAAGCGATTGACCTCGATAGCTGATCTGGTTGTGTCGCCATCTTTGCGATTATTCCGCGCTAGTAACCCACGTGCCAAGTCACGCGGTTACTTATTACTTATTAAATTAAATCATGGTTTTACTGATATCAAATAATGATTTTTATTATATGAAATCATAATACTTATGATTTGAAATCAGGATTTATTATATCAAATCATAAACTTATGATTTAAAATCAGAACTTAGTATATGAAATCATAAACTTATGATTTGAAATCAGGATTTATTATATCAAATCATAAACGAATGATTTGAAATCAGGATTTATTATATCAAATCATAAACTTATGATTTGAAATCAATATTTATTATATCAAATCATAAAGGCATGATTTGAAATCAGAATTTATTATATCAAATCATAAACGCATGATTTGAAATCAGAATTTATTATATCAAATCATAAACGCATGATTTGAAATCAACATTTATTATATCAAATCATTGACGTATGATATCATATCAGAAAACTTTATTTAATAAATAACGAAAAAAATGACAAAATTAAGCTAAATCATTTTTTTACAAACGGCGCCCCATATCTAGAGCCGTAGAAAGGGCGGTTGACCAAGCTTTGGCATCCCTTCCGAGCCTTCCTGGCAATTCAGGTTTTGCTGCTGCGACACAAGAGGTATGTAACATTGATGTATCCGGGGGGGTACTCCCATAGATTACCTGTACGGGTATATGTGCCGCCCAACGGGGCCGTGATTTTGAAGCTCCTGATTTAGAACGGGGTATCCATTTCAGAGGCGTTTTCTAGAACTGGGTATAAAAAAATTGTGGATCATGGCTTTATCTTCTGCTTAAAATTGTTGCTGATTATGAAGAAGCATCTATTTGATGTATAAGTCGAACAAATAAAGAAATATCTTTTAAAAAAACAGGGCTATTTCAATTTACGAACTTTCTAGAACGGAGTATAAAAAATCGGCCCATTTCTAGAACGGGGTATCAGTTTTAAGGCGAATTCTAGAACGGGATATAAAAAAATTGGCCCATATCTAGAACGGGGTATCAATTTTAGGGGATATTTTTTTTAGAACGGGGTGCCTATTTGGAGTCCCGGGCGGCACATACCCCTCCCCCCTCCGAGGATGTATCACTGCTAAAGCATCCCAGTCGCTGCTGGGGTGATGACCTGTGTGTCGATGTGATTAACAAAAAATCATTATTGATGTCTTCCAAGCGCCTCATCTATTTCTTACATGTTGCACTGCATCATTAGTTAAGGGAATTGCGTGTTAATCGGAAAGTTATGACTATATTTACGAGGGAAAGAGGACTTTTGGACCTTTCGCATGTCTGGCGCATTGCGTGACACGCGCGGCTTAGTTTTAGATGTGTTTGCTTCCTTTGTTATGTCCTGTTAGTAGCCATACTAAAATAACATACAGCTAATGATTGTTTCTATTTCACAAAGTGAGGCGACAAGACAGTTCGTCAGAGAACAAGAGATCGAGACAAACAAAGGGCTATTTACACCTCAACACCGGGAGGAGAAATTATTAGTTAGTGACATCGGTCCAAGCGTCCTTGGCGAGCAAAAATCATTGTACAGGCGTAACATTGAGACTCTGGTTTGGCAACAAATCGCAGTAGTATATATATGTTCGGAAGGGATGCCAAAGCTTGGTCAACCGCCCTTTCTACGGCTCTAGAGACCGCAGAAGCGATTGACCTCGATAGCTGATCTGGTTGTGTCGCCATCTTTGCGATTATTCCCGTGCTAGTAACCCACGTGCCAAGTCACGCGGTTACTTATTACTTATTAAATTAAATCATGGTTTTACTGATATCAAATAATGATTTTTATTATATGAAATCATATACTTATGATTTGAAATCAGGATTTATTATATCAAATCATAAACTTATGATTTAAACTCAGAACTTATTATATGAAATCATAAACTTATGATTTGAAATCAGGATTTATTATATCAAATCATAAACGAATGATTTGAAATCAGGATTTATTATATCAAATCATAAACTTATGATTTGAAATCAATATTTATTATATCAAATCATAAAGGTATGATTTGAAAAAATAATTTATTATATCAAATCATGCGTTTATGATTTGAAATCAGAATTCATTATATCAAATCATAAACGCATGATTTTAAATAATAATTTATTATATCAAATCATAAACGCATGATTTGAAATCAACATTTATTATATCAAATCATTGACGTATGATATCATATCAGAAAACTTTATTTAATAAATAACGAAAAAAATGACAAAATTAAGCTAAATCATTTTTTTTACAAACGGCGCCCCATAGATTATCTAACAGGAGAGTGGGTGACCTTTTCAAGCTAGAAAGTCTTTATATATATTAGATTCGCAGTCTTACCAATTGTTGTTAGCAGTTGAAGAATGAAGGACAGCGTGTTTTTATAGTTCCATTCAGGTCCAGCACTTGACGAGTTTGCGTGCTGGATTTGCCAAACAAGGTCGTCAAATTCATCCTCGCTCATATTGTAATTCTTTGTAACATCTTCCTTCAGTTTTTTAAGCCGAAGCCCTGCATTTGACTTTTCGGTACTCCCACTATCGCCTTCAACAGCTTTGAACATAAACACACCAATAGTGATGTAAATCAGCCAGGTTAAAAACAAGACTAAAAGTTTGTAAGCTTTTCCCGACATGGCGATGGCTGCCCGGGATGGAGCGATCACAACTGCTCGGCCACAGGTAATCTGTTGCTATGACAATGTCAACATAATTGCCACCGTCTTTTTATATACCTCGCCGCGATCAGGGCCAAAGGATCACATTTGAACAGCTTAATGAAAGCAAAATTGCCGGATGTTTTCCTACAAAATAATCATCCCATTTTTATTGCAAATGGAAATCAATCGGAAATGTTTAATACATTTTGAATCTTTACAGTTCACGTGAGACTGTCAACGGATTATAAGAAGAAAATGCACTGTTACAATTTATGTGATATTTTTTGTCTGCGTTTATTGCTGGCATGGGTTTTGGCACAATCTAAACAAAAAAGCAGCTGCTGAGTTTCAGTTAATTGGCACAACTCCCTTTCAGCCAATTAACACTTTCCTTATTATTCTTCTTTCATCTTCAAAAAGTTACGTTCTCTTTGTCTCATCTTCCATCGCTATTAAGAGCTGTTGTCTGTAAGATTCGAGCTATATTAAAAAGGCGCTGCCACACTATCTCACCGAATTGGCTAAAAATTGGCATGTAGACTTGATTTGAGGTCTTTAATAAGGAATGGGTAACTTTAGGTTCTAATTCCTCCTACTTCGGAAATTATCGACATGGCCGGTTTTTGGGTGCCTCGGACCGGCGCCATATTGGTTAATAGAAGCTGCTTTTGCGCCTTCGACTACAACCCTGTCTTCAAAGCTAATCTTCCTCTGCCAATACAGATTGAAAGAACAATCCCTCTTTATTGTATTTTTAGAAACTACTTCGAAATTGATAACGTTTTCGCAACGATCGATTAAACTTTTGGTGGGTATACTTTTTGAATTTTTTACACCCGCAAAATTAACAGAATTTTAAAGGCGTATATCTCTTTTGCCACATCGCATTGAAGCTTGCCAATCTGCCTGAATACTCACTGTTTGTAGTTAAATCGAGTTCATTAATAAAAAAATTGGGCAAATTTAACGAAGCAGAAACAAAAGTAATGAATGGAAGACTGTTCTAGCGACTTTGTCAATAATCTGTACATCGAATACTCGCCAGGTGTTGCCAAAATTACAATCGATAATAGAGTTTCTGTCATTAAATCTGAGTGATCTGTGTAATAAAATTAGCCTCTGTAATATAATCGATAACTCTGCTGCGAAAAACAGTATAAAAAAAGGCAGATTGTATAAGGAAAAGGAAAATGAATTTGTTATGTTTATGCTATGACCCGTAAACAAAATTCAACCATCACAGTCGAACTGGAATTTTCCTGATTTTCCTCCAGTTCCTTTACCGAAACCAGAGCTTTTAAAATTAACCATAGTAATGAAAATTGAGATGTATTACCTTACTCGACGACAAAGTTGCCAGTTTCCACCTTGATCGAAAAAAAAAGTAATATTTTCCCACGCATATCGCGGGTCGTCACGTTCCTTGCCTGGCGTTACAACTCACGTGAAACCGTCTGGTTTCAAACAACTGAACTGAAGAATCCGTGAAAATCTTAGCCAGGCAATAAATAATGGAAGTTGATATAAGTTATCATTATTAGTGAGCGAGGATCGATGCGATGATGGTTCCAGCTACATGTGTTTACAGCGTTTGAAGATTTACTCAAAACTCATGAGACATGAGCCCTTGAAATAAACATCATTACTTCCGGTTTTAAAAATTGGGAGTTGGCAAAGTAATGAATAGACTCATTCTACCTTGTACACCGTTAACAACGGTTCCGTGTACAATTTTCAGGTATTTTGTCTCAATCACGAAGCCCGTTTTGAGTAGATTCTTGATAAACAGAAAAATTGGTTTGGAAGAGGTTAAGAAGAATGAGGGATGAGCCCGGGACAGCAAAAACCACAGTCACCCCACCGAAGGGCTTTAAAACTGTGCGCAAATGCCTCACCCTAGGGACAATTCCAGATTTTTGTTTCCTTGAAAAAGCTTAAAATCGCTAGACAATGCATGGACAACTCCTGACAATCCTAATTCAAAATAAAGTAAACAGCAAAGAAAATTCAGTTGGAGACCAGAGTGTTTATCCGATATCGCGAACAATAAGGAGTGATTGAAGATGTGTCCGCAGATTAAGGTAAAATCATTTACCATGCTCACGGACCTTTCGACAACATAAGTGTACCGATTGACGTAATATCAGTGGTAAAAAACGAACGCTTTTTACTGTAGGACGATGACGTCATCATACAAAAGGCGTCTTCACTCTGGTATCCAGAATTTCAAACAGTCAAAACCTAGTAATTTTCTCTGCTCGTCAAATGAAAAACGCCTCTGAGGGCAAGTAGTGGTAATGTGCTTGTTATTAAGACGTCCAACATAAGGAGACATTCATAATCAACTCGGTTAATGCATTGATAAAGGGAAACTTTCTCCTTTACCCTTAGGGACAGAGTTCAAAGGCGCAAAAGTTTTTAGTTCAGCTCTAGCATGTGTTGTCTAGCGATTTGCCTTGAGCTTCTCTAAATTTTCCAGATCAAAAAAGCTGTGCCCATCGTACATAATCTTGTCTGGGCTCCCCTTGAAAAATTGCAATTCATCAGATGCCTTCAAGTTCATCCTCCGCCGCGACAACTTTGTGATCTATTTTAATGGGTGGTTTTCTGGAACTATCCTATGGCTTGTCCTTTCTGGTCGTCACTATATTAGCGAACATGTTTCAATTTCTCTCCAGCAAAAGTCTCTATCAGGAGCGTAGCCAGGACATTCCAGGTGTGCGGAAAAATTCCAAAACTTACCCTAACATCTTACTCAGTTCTCTCGCAACGTTTCCACACTACATTTGCTAATTCTGTTAACTAGGTGAGGTTGTGCGTGGATGAAATGGCACTTGCAATCGGTGAGAAAATTAGGTTAGACACTTTACCCTCAAGGACGACTCTCACGTTTTGCTGACACTTTCTACCTTAGAAGAGATAAGTGAAGCTTTGCCTTCCCCACTCCGTGTAAAAAAATGTCGTTCGGCTGTTCAAACTACTTTTAGAGGACAACAAACTTCCCAACTTTAATTTTTAATAAAGGTATAAGGGTAGGAATCCAAATTGTTTTGGAGTATTTCACTGATTTTAACACGATGATTGTAAAGCCTGAGTGTCTAGTGAGTACGGGGGCTAATGACCCATCGTAAAAATCTGAAATTGAAAACAAAAATCTTGTATAACCGAGTAGTACACAATTTTAGTTATTTTATTGAGTTGTGAAAAATCACAAATTTGTTTCTTCTTGAATGTGTTATACTCTCATCCATTCAGTCTTTCCGACATGCCCGTCGGATAGCGGAAGTTAACGTAAATGATCGATTACCTGAAATGAAGCTACCATCCTAACTTTCCACCTTCGGGTCTTTTCCCTAGCCATAATTTTTTTCCCTCAAGGAATTTTTCTCTGTTTTACATAATAATTGGTCTTGCATTCAGCTTATTGATTTTGAGAGCCTAGTACTATGCCGTATTCTGATGCGATCTACTTTATGCAGCTTTCCCCCCATCTAACAGCTCCTTACTGAACAAAAACGGCTTTAATTGAGTCTATTCAAAGAACTAGCCAATATTTTTGCAGGGGTAAGCACAATGTTCCTAATTCCCCCTAGTCCCCTTCTTAGACGCTTTCATGTGCATCAGGTGTTAAATTTTCTTTTCATAAGCTACAATGCTCATAATCGCGCATTCTGATGTCATTTATGCTTAAAAAATTAAAAATTAGTTTATCGAAGAAAGAGTGAATTAAAGGTGTCATGAGGCGTTTGTGATTTCATGAACTATTTGACGCGGTCCTTTTCTTACGGCTTATGTCCGTTGGTGAAATCGCTACTTGGGTTTTCTTGGATTGAAAAGGGCGGACTCTTTCTAAACGTGGCGTTGTTTATGGGACCTTAGTATTCAGAACAGAATCAGTGGATGGCAAACAACGAAAAGGCTTTAATGTGGTAAGTTACAGTGATGAACCTTGCCTCGAGATGGTCATATTTTTTGTACATACCTTCATGCAATTCAGTGTTGGTCTGAAAATTTTTGTTATGGATGGGGGAAGGGGGGGGGAGAGATCAGAACATGTACCTCGTGTTGTTTACGAGACATTAAAGTAATGAAAACTGTTAAACAGTCTTCTACAAATCAAAATAGTTGCAAATGCTTACGGGAGGCCCTAACTATATGATGATAAGAAGGGCTATATTTGGAAAGGTGCATGGTCGTGGAGTTAAGGAGATTTGACTAATCAACCAATTTCCGGCTAAACATAAGGGCGTGACCAGTGGCCCCAAAATTGTGTTCGCTCGCCCCGGGCTGGCTCGACTTTTGGGATACGGTTATGGGGTTATAAACAATGAGTTCATCATCTATATAGCCTACTCGCCCCACGTGACTGCATTTCGCTTTTCAGAGACCCATCAGTTACTGTATGACCCTCTCCGATCAGATTTTATGTCCGTGGTACTGGTGGTGAGGTCAGTCTACAAGCAGAGTCGTGAAAAACAACGCCACTTGAGCCTTTACGTTCAAAACATTCCTGGCTATCGGGAAAAAAAGAAGGAGCTTTTAAAAATACTAAATAAAATGTCATTTCAAATATCACTTTGTCACCGTTCGAAAATTATTGTGAATCAGACCGAATGAAAGTTCACTCAAAGAGGGGGAGGGGGGAGGGGGGTTGGTAGTTCTAAACAGTTCCAGTTAGCTAGAAAATTAAAAGTTACGAAAAAATAGTGGGCGAACTGCAGAATACATGCAAGAATGAGAAAGAAAATAGAAAACAACTTCCTGTTCAAATTCGGGGGAAAGGTTTAATAGCGTCAATAAGACTGAACTTGATTGAGGTTGTTCATTTCAGTTCCGTTCCAGCGTGCAGTTCGTTGTCCTCCTAAAAATAGCTTCGTCTCCCACCGATCATTCCATGCCATATTTTGCGGACTTATTATTCAGTAATGACGGTACGATCAGGTAATTTGACTTGATGAGGTCTTTAATTTCATTTCATGTACTAGTTTTATATCTTACGCTGGAAAGATCTGTCAAACAGTGTACATTAGCAAAGGTATGTTCCTGTTTACACGTGTAATTATCGAATACCATACAATTTGCATAAAGCTACAGTGCACGGTTGGTTTTTCTAGCCTTTTGATTAAAATTGACAACGTTTGCGTTACCTTTGCCTAAGAAAATATGTAATTTGTAGCTGTATACAGCGAAATACTACAGAGAAAATAGTATCTGTGCAGTACACGAGCGGCTCCCGATTGGTCTGGGAAGTCGAAGAGCGAACTTGAGCTAGTATCGTGTGTAACAAAATTTATAATTTTCATTTCAGCGCCTATTTCAAGCTCTTCGCAAGATCAGAATCAAAAGATCATCTGTTTACATTTCAAGGGAGGGTTTTTTAAGCGATAGATAGGGTTTAAGAGGCACGATCAATTTTTAAAGAATTTTCTTTTCAAATATTCACCGAATTTTGTTTTGAAGTTTTAGCGGCCAAGTGGCTAAACCACTGCGCATTCATGCAATCATATTTCTGTTCCGTTGCATTTGCCCAATTATTTTATTCAACAATCTAACTTAGCTATAAACAAACTATGTTTAGTTAAAATGGCTTAGTCTAAATCGATGTGGCATGGGTGATATTGGCCTTCCAATTTCTACCAAATTTGTGTACCGTTTAAGTACCGAAAAAGTGCTGTGAGAAGTTATAGCCGTTCGTAGCTCAGGCTTAACCATTTTCAGATAAGAGCAGGTAAATGAAAGGAGGAAGGATAGTTCTTTGCAACTGTATGAGTCACGATTAAGTTATTTTAATGATAAGGCTAGAATTAATTACTGTAGATCTCCTTCAGTTCACCAACATGGCCGCCGCTCGAGGCCTCGTCAAAACTGTCATTCCTGTATCTCTGAAACCAACGAGAATTCGAACCTTAGAATATGCATTCAGTATTTAGGACACCATTCTAAGACTACATGCCAAAAATCAGCCAAATCGATGAGGTACCGTGTCAGGCCGAAGTTCGAATTTTACAGAAAATCACTCTTAAAGTTTATAATTTTTGTTTCGTTTAGGGAAAGTTCATTTAATATGACAAGGGGGGATGAAGATATTGAAACTCGAAGCTTGAAATTTTAGCAGCCCCCCTCACTAGCGGTTCAATTTTTAGGAGCCCCCTCCTTGGTAGTCGAAAAAATTCAGAGCCCCCCCCTCCTCCTTCAATTCCTTTGCTCCCCTGAAAAAAGATCGCTAGACTGTATTAAATATATTTACCATTATTGTCTTCAATGGTTTATACTATGACAAACTTGAGATACAGTTGTGATACAATTTTCTAAAGCATTTTTAGGATGAACAAGAGTGTAATGATTACTGAGACTACATTTGTTATATCTGTAAACCACGTGATATAGCTGAGTTGCACAGGTCATTACAGTCAAACCAGGTGAAGCGTTCCCGTTGCTAACGAACTAATAAATTCATTAACGGAAAAATGATTTCGTTTGTTGATTCAATAATCCATTCATAAAATGAACAATCCCATATTCATATTTAGCCTCGATTCCATAATCGAATGTTGATTCGATTACTGTTTTTAGAAAAACTACACTTTTTTTCTCCTTTTTTTCTTAGAGTCGAGTTCGGGCGAGTTCTGAATTTCAAACCCAAACAAACTGTTACATGTACGTCATTTTGTTTCCAGTATTCACTGCAACGGACCTGACCTCTTAGGAAACACGATAGTGAAACTAAGGTCAGTGTATGTGCGGTGATTGGTGGATTTCGATCCCCGGCCTTTGTCAGTTTCTTTGCGTTTGCGGTCTGTCTCTTCTAGCTGTTATTTTGATTAAAGGCAATTACAAACGCAATCGTAAACGGCAGGAAAAGGGAAGCAAATACGAATAATTTCTTATCGTTATAGGGTTAAGGGTATTGTTTGGGTCCTTTGACTATTTTTTCGTGAGTCCGCTGACAGCCTTGGTTGTAAACTTAGTAATCTTATTTGTATTGTGATTCTCACACCGTAAAGAGGGGTACAAAGAATCCTTTGCATTCGGGCCGTGGTGTGAAAAAAAGGCGGGACACGGGGGATAGGGCCGGGCACACGTAAGTTGGCTAGCTCTTTACAAGGTGTTTACTAGTCGATTATTTCACAACAGTCTGTTGATCAATTTAAATGCCCCCACTGCACAGATCTTAGTCCTTCTACAGTTAGATGACCCTGTCGGTCATTTCCTCTCCGCCATCGTTGTTCTGTTCACTATCCTCAACGCTTCCCGTTCTTCGAAAACGCTCTCTCAGTTTTGTATACAGTTTCTCGTATTCGTGACTCTTGACGATGGAGTTAATCACGTTGGACATGGCAGCTAAACCTAGAATGACCATAGTGACACGATAGGCCATATGTGTTTTGTGTCTTGAATTGGATCTTGAATGACCAGGAATCAGATCACCGAACCCAACAGTCGTAAACGTGATGAAGTAGGCATAAACACCTTCCAGAAATGTCCATTCGTCGATTTTCGTTTGGATTCCTGCGCCTACGAGTAAGAAAATCAGCAACAACAGGAAACCTAAAAAAGCGCATTTTTCGTTTAAGAACTTTGGTGTGCTTTCTTTCTTTAGGCAGCCTTTTTCGAATCTTGTGATGAGGATTTGTTGACCATTAAGCATTAATTCTCCAACCACTTGTAAAAAGAGAATGTTTATCGGGATGCCGAAGAGAGCGTAAAAGATGCAAAGAATACGTCCAGCTGATGTCACTGGTGTGATGTTTCCATAACCTGGAAAATAATCACAGGACGGTTAAGTTAATGGCCCGGCCAGAAGGCGATCGAGTCCAGTAACCCCTTATTCTACAGACTATAGCCTTGATAATGCGACCACCCCACCACCCTGTCACTGGACGCTCATTAGGCTGCAACCTCGTTTCCAGGTTCTCTCTCTTATCCTACTCTCTCTCGCTCCATAGGGACGGAGATTGATTAGGCTGGAGCTTTATTTCTGTAACATGAAACGACCACAAATGTTTCTTCTCCCCTCTGGCCTGGATGAGATGCCAGAACCTCGTACCCCCAGCAATTTATCGCCGGTACTCACTGCCGCTGGGTGAAGTGAGCGGGCGTCTTAGGGTAAAGCGTCTTTTGGATTCCCAGGGTGCCAGGGTAGTCATAATTCTGAATTTGCACACTATTTACAACTATGTAACAGCCACAACCAAGCGTTTACATGGTTGATGGTCATTATTTAAACTTGCAATCACAAACTAAGGTTTAGTATCATAAAAGTGACGCTACCTTAAATACGATCACGACCCAGTTAATGCGGCGACTAGTATGTAATCCCGGGGGTACTTGGGTTAATGTTTGCTGGGTATGTGCCGCTGGCCCCTTAGAGCCCCTACCCCATTATAGTCTTTTTTTTGGCCAATTATAGACCCCATCTTAGTCACTTTTTGGAAAATGTCATTTTCGCGATCCCAACTTAGTCACTTTCTATTTATGCATCCTGACCTTATCAATGTGGTTTCAAGCGGCGGAATGTAATGCGATCAGTGCGAGCTTATAGTTAAATTTAATAAACAACAACTTTCTGATTTTATAACCAAAAATCTTCCCATTTTGAATCCCTCCTTACCCCCAAAACCCTAAAATTTGCGACCCCATTCTAGTAAATCTATTGAAAATGCGACCCCATTATAGTCACTCCAGTCGTTAAAATGCGACCCCATCCAGCGGCACATCCCCATTAGCCTCTTGTAAGGGAGTACCCCCCCCCCCCGGGTATGTAATGCATCAGTCAATTCCCTTTGCCAACCCCGAGGCCATTCTCGAGCTTTTGACACGCACGCGATTTCCTATCAGAATATAACTACACAGAAGGTTTTACTGAAAAAAAAAGCAGATTGGCTCATCTGTCAAGGACAGGAATAAATTGAAGAGGGATGTAAAAGGCATGTTCTCGATTTTATGCATGCAAGTCTTCATTGCTTATCAAGCCAGAATAACATTGCGAAATTGGAGCTATGGATGTTGATCAAAATCTTTTGGTTATTGAATCAATTTTTGTTGATATCATTTGAAGAACATCCTTTCATATTCATAAAACTACTCATAACATATAACTTTACAGCGCTCTATTAATTTTTATAATGTCAATAATTTCATATCAATACTAAAACCATAAACTGGTGCATGTCGTCGCGGCGTGAAGTCTTAATTAGAATCCTCGCGCTATTACAAAGGAAGACGTTAATTGAAACCAAAAATCGAACATTAAATGCTTAAAATGGCACTATTCGACTGTGCGATCAATGAAAACTGTTGCAGTGTTGACGGAGGATGGGGCATTTGCCCTCTTTTTTCGTCCCCATCCCGGGGGATTTGACAGCTCAAGAGTCCCCACCCCCGGGAATTTGCCATCCAAAAAAATGCTAATGCCCGGAGGTCAGCCCCGGAGGGGGGGTCAATGGCAGGTGGAACTGACTGATGCATAATTACGGGTTATTTGCATGCTTTCAGCTGGGCGGGATTTTGCGATTATTAAGGATTAGAGATCTATCACCCCTCATATCAATCAAACAAAACGCACGCGCAACACAAGCGTCTCTTTAGCGCCAGGCTTACTGCTAGCAGAAGTGATCGGCAATTATTTATCACCTCTTCGCACTGCCTTGTTACTTTGGGAAAGAGTTAACAGAAGCCTACGCGTACTAGAGCTCCCGATAAGAGGTGGGTGCTTGATACGGGGCGGTGGGAAAGGGAGAACGAGAAGTCTACCTCTCTTGCCGTTATCAACCCCCACCACCACCACCACATATCGCCTCTTAAAAGCAGGGAGTGGGGAGGACACGTTTTACCGAGAACCGCTTCCGTCTCGCGTCCCTATTGCACGCGTACTCATTTTCTTTTCGCGCGAACTTCGCTTGACGGGCTAAGCAAGAACAGGGGCTGCTCTTGGTCTATTTTATTAGTTTTTGCACTCAAATCCATATCGCGCGGACCTACGTATAACTTGGGCGTTTATAATGGAGTAATTGTGTATATATGGCACTCAAATGATTTGCAAACAACACGTACCATGCACAAGATGACCATGTAAACATTGTTCGCTGAGCTGACTATATTAAAATATTAAAATACCCTTAACTGAGTAAAACAATATAGCGCCAAGAATTGGTTGATAAAATCGTATTCTCTAAAATGAGAAATAATTGAATTCAGTACTTGTGGGGAAGTAACATGTAATTTTATAGCTGGATTATCTAACAGGAGAGTGGGTGACCTTTTCAAGCTAGAAAGTCTTTATATATATTAGATTCGCAGTCTTACCAATTGTTGTTAGCAGTTGAAGAATGAAGGACAGCGTGTTTTTATAGTTCCATTCAGGTCCAGCACTTGACGAGTTTGCGTGCTGGATTTGCCAAACAAGGTCGTCAAATTCATCCTCGCTCATATTGTAATTCTTTGTAACATCTTCCTTCAGTTTTTTAAGCCGAAGCCCTGCATTTGACTTTTCGGTACTCCCACTATCGCCTTCAACAGCTTTGAACATAAACACACCAATAGTGATGTAAATCAGCCAGGTTAAAAACAAGACTAAAAGTTTGTAAGCTTTTCCCGACATGGCGATGGCTGCCCGGGATGGAGCGATCACAACTGCTCGGCCACAGGTAATCTGTTGCTATGACAATGTCAACATAATTGCCACCGTCTTTTTATATACCTCGCCGCGATCAGGGCCAAAGGATCACATTTGAACAGCTTAATGAAAGCAAAATTGCCGGATGTTTTCCTACAAAATAATCATCCCATTTTTATTGCAAATGGAAATCAATCGGAAATGTTTAATACATTTTGAATCTTTACAGTTCACGTGAGACTGTCAACGGATTATAACAAGAAAATGCACTGTTACAATTTATGTGATATTTTTTGTCTGCGTTTATTGCTGGCATGGGTTTTGGCACAATCTAAACAAAAAAGCAGCTGCTGAGTTTCAGTTAATTGGCACAACTCCCTTTCAGCCAATTAACACTTTCCTTATTATTCGTCTTTCATCTTCAAAAAGTTACATTCTCTTTGTCTCATCTTCCATCGTTTCGTTTAACCAAATATGCCAAAAAATATCTATTTTTGTAGCCCCGGAAAATAAAACCAGACGTGTAAAAGTTATGGCGACGAGTGTTTTTGCATATGTTCTTATAACCAGTAATAAAAAAACGTTATTAATATATCAAACGAATTCGACCGGTATTTTCATTAATCAAGGCAAGAGAGGACAAGACATGACAGTATTTATTTGGAGTCTTCAACTTCAGCAAAACCTGAAATCACAAAATAAGTTAGCTGTCACTTGGAGTTATAGTTACACAGCGAAGAATATATAAATAATTAAACATAGGTATACATGGTTTTTTGCTATTAAGATTATTTTTCTTTTCTTATCATCAACGAAACAAATCATACTTTGCTCTTTATTTTTTGAGTTGTGCATTTTCCACGGGGGATATATTAAAAATATTTATTAATCAACTTGTTCTGAAGTTTGTTTATCTCCACATCAATGGCATACTTGAACAGGTTCTAGAATAACATGGAAATCATTTCTAAATGGTTAAGAAATTTTTAAAAATTTCTTATCAGAGCGGACGACAACCAAGAAATACCGTAAATTGAAACTTACACTAGGGTGTCAATTGCGTGCTTGGCTTTAAAAGTCGTTGAATAAATATCAATGCCTCGGGCGCCCATATTGCCTCACTTGCATATAAATTTATAGAGAAAACAGGGGCACCTGTTCGGAAGACGATTTGAGATCTAGAATTTTCGGAACATTTGTTGTAAAATTTCTTGCTTGCCTGCCTCTCCTAGGATTTTTGAACATCTAAAAAATGGTATAATTGCCCATTTTTAACGGATTTTTACCGTTAAAAGGTCACCTAGAATTTTCGGGAGCCTTTTTCTGGCTCAAATTTTCGAAAAGGTAAGTTTTCATCCCTATAATTCTCGGATCACTCGACTTTCAGCCAGGGAATCCGAACAGATGAAAAATTTTTAGGGGATAAAAATATGCCTATATCCACCGTTTAAATACTAAAATACGTTTAACAATGCTATGTTTAAGTGGTTTTGAACTATATTCTCGTTGGGTGCCCCTGAGAAAACACGTGCTAAATATGAATTGAAAAAGATTGTCAACGCCAGGGGCAACGCAGTCTGTACATTATTTAAGTTTTTTGTCAAAAAGACTATATCAGCTATCAGATCAGAAAATAAAATGCAAATTGTCTGAGTGCCAAAAGTGTTTACCAGCATTACATATTCATTGTAAATTAAATTTCAAGTGCATTATTTTTACTGTCGTACTTCACAAGGAATAGCTCATTCGTCTATCGCTGCTTTATTGGATTCACATTTTCTGAAAAAAACACTGTTGTAATATGTGCTTGAATATTTTCAAAATAATACGTTAGTAACTTAAGGCCATCCCCCTTTTTTTTCGTTTAACGTCGAATGCGTTTCCTGATGTTGGGTCGGTCGGTCGGATTGAAAAAAACAAAATTCACAAGAATTCTTGGAATAGGATGCCTTGGTACCCCAGGACGACGCTAAAAGTTAACATTCACATATTTGGATGAACAAAATACACGATATACTGTAAAGAATGTTCGTGTTTTTGTTCCTGTTTTTCTCTATGCTGTTACTATTCTCATTTTTCAGATTAAAAGAATTATTTCCAATGAAAAATGGTTTAACTAAATCGTTACTTTTTTTTTTCGAAAACGCCCAAAAATTTGAGTCGGTCGGACGACGCTAAACGGAGAAAAAAAAGAGGATGGCCTAATCAACAAATAGGGCTTTTTCTTGTCCGAAATATTCAACGTGGAGGTATAACACTTTGTAAGGCTTTGATAAAAGCAAAGAAACTTAACAACGTCTCAGGAACTCGTAGAAGACTGATCATGATCAGTTCTTCAATTTGCAGCTTCGCTCGGTCGTGAAAGCAAACTAACGAGCCATGACTGTTTTGGGCTGTGCCGCGAAGATGATACCAGTCACTGGTCTGCCTGTGCTGAACTGTCCAAAATTAAAGCATTCTTCAGGAGTTCCTATTGTAAATTTTTTTGTCTGGTTCACTTTGCATTCATACGAAAAGAGCATTGCATCACTGGTCTACAACACGTCATTTTAGAGCGGAACAATGACGAGGAAGGCCATTTCAGAATTCCAAAAACCCTCACTTTCAATCAGATGCGAGGGAAGCCAAGTGCAAAACCTTTCTTCACCTCATTTAAAAAGAGGCTTGGTAGGGCAAGCTCGTCTAGATCTTAGTCCTTCGTCTATCTTGGCTTTGTCTGTTGTTAGCAAAGTTGGGGGAATTTTTTGGTTGTTTTTTATATCTAATTTTTCGGGAAACCAACGGCAGCTCCTGTTAGAGGCTAATGATTTCATTCCAAACAGTGCACTCCAAGCGACGCCTTCCCGTGATACCATTCGCGCCTCGTAAAAGCGAGGTGGTACACTGTAGAGGGAAGCTGGGAGACACACAAAAGCCAACGGGCTTTTTACACAAAATCGCAATATTATTGAAAACACACACGTTAAACAGATTTTCGTCTTTCTAGACTATGGGGGCCTTTTCGATCATTTCCTCTCCACCATTTTCGTTCTGCTCGCTGACTTCAACGCTTCTTGTTCTTCTAAAACGCTCTTTCAATTTTTTAAATAGTTTTGCAGAATCTTCACACTTAACGATGGAGTTAATTACGTTGGACATGGCAGCTAGACCTAGGATGACTGAAAATGACACGATACGCCATATGCGCTTTGTTTCCGGACTCATGACCAGGAATCAGATCTCCAAACCCAACTGTGGTAAACGTGATAAAGTAGGCATAAAAACCTTCCAGAAATGTCCACTCTTGAATGCTCATTTGAATCCCTGCGCCCACTAGCAAAAGAGTCAATAACAACAGGACTCCTAGAAAAGTGCATTTTTCGTTTAAGAACTTTGGTTTGCCGTCAATTTTTAGGCAGCCTTTTTCGAATCTTGTGATGAGGATTTGTTGACCATTAAGCATTAATTCTCCAACCACTTGTAAAAAGAGAATGTTTATCGGGATGCCGAATAGTGCAGTTATTGTAAAAAAGTAGATGGTTAAACTGCCAAGATGGATTTTAGACTGGTAAATATCTAACTTTAAGCTGCGCCTCAGTGGTAGAGCAGAAGGAACGATGGTCAAGTCGTTATAAGCATTGTCACAGACGTTGTGCTCCTCCTGTGAGATATCAAAATAATAATCTTTCTCCCGAGTAGTCTGTGTCACTAATGTTTATTTCATCTTTATCAGATGTTTTAAAG
This sequence comes from Porites lobata, assembly GCA_942486035.1. Lineage (NCBI taxonomy): Eukaryota > Metazoa > Cnidaria > Anthozoa > Scleractinia > Poritidae > Porites > Porites lobata. The sequence goes on from CALNXK010000133.1 coordinate 1,340,631, forward strand.
TTCAGTAATTTGATGTCAAGATTGAAAATTCTACTCACTGCCTTAAACTAGGATGAACAAGATCAAAGACAGTGAGTTTATTTTAAAAGCGAAGAAGTTGAGAGAAATGCCCAAATAACAATATTTCATGTTCTCCAGCAGAAGGCAAAAAGTTGTATTAAAAATTTAGTTAAAATGCAGTTGCATCTCTTGTCTGGCAATCTCCTTCCTTCACTTGGTCCTACTCCTTACTTTGAGCAGCACTAACTAAGCATGTGATATGTAAAGGACCAAAAAATGAGAGCCTTCCTTTATTATATTATCATAATGGCTGTCAAAAAAATTGTGGTACATTGCCTTCTGCAGCCTCTCAGTAAAAATTGATAGTCTACTTTATTTCTTAATTATTTTTATGCCAATGATCAAAAGCAGAAGTAAAAGTTCTCCGCAAAAACACGTAGACAAAGTGACTTTTCAGAAATAAAGCAATCAATAGCAAGGAATTCAAAGGCAGGGTTTTAATCTTTAATGAGAAAAAATTCTTTATTTTTTTTAAACTTTGCAGGCAATTATCCTTCTTCAGTTGCTTGGCTGGGTTTTTTTGCCTGTCTATATAGCTGGAGGGGTGAGTATGGACTAGCTGAGCTTAGTTTTCAGCTACAAAATTAACCCACGTTTTATGTAATAATGACCTGGTGTCTGAGCTTTAAAACTGGGTGGGGTGGGATGGGGTGGGTTGGCAACTGCCACGCCCCTACTCAAATGATTCTGTTTTAGCAAAGTATAATGTAAACCAGGTAGTCACTAAGGCTAATTTTTACAAACATTGGAGTCAGAGTCACAGTCAGAAGTGCAGCAGTCTAGAGCATTACAATGATCTATTGAGGAAGACAGCATTCTAATTCTGTTAAGAATCTAGTAAGAGGTAGCTTGTTGGATCCTTGACAAGTAGAAGCAGAAGCAGAAGAACTGTACTAATTAAAAATTACCTATCACAGTTTGTTGAAAACATTGTGATGTTGGTTTATTCCTTTGCTTGTGCTTCTAAATCAGGCAATGTCAGTGGTTTTCGTTAGATTGTAAGCTACAGAGGCAGAAGAAAAAGCTCTGATTCTTGTCACTCCAGTTGCATCTAAGTCCAGCTGTTTATTTTCACTAGATCATAACTTAATAAGAATTATGAACTGACTCCGTTGATAGTGAAAACAAGCCTTAAGTTGAGTATTAAGTTTCTGATGGTGCTGACTTGAATCTGTCTGTTAATTCTCAAAATTGTATAGCAATATTTTTTCCTTTTCTTTTTGTAGATTTGCACCTTACCAGAATACATTTCTCGTCGCTATGGTGGCAAGAGGCTGAGAATGTGGCTGTCTGTTGTTTCCCTTTTACTGTACATCTTCACTAAAATATCTGTAAGTTGGCATTCCACAGTACCAACAATACAGTCAACTGCCTCTGAATGGACACCTCCATAAGACAGAATTCTGTAAAATGGATACCTAGAGTTGGTTCCTGCCTTTCTGTATTCCCTTTATATGATTCTCTTTAAGACAGACATCTCTCTAAGACGGACACTTTTAAGTGCCAACCCCAGAGGTGTCCGTGCTGGGCAGATCAGAGTTGACTGTAAAACTGAGGATAAAAACTGAAGCAAAGATTATCTCTTATTTGGGTTGGTTTGAGTGAAACTAAAGCTGTTTTGTATCTTACGTCAGGTCAATTTATTTTCTGGGGCATTGTTTATTCGATTGGCTCTTGGATGGAACCTGTACCTGGCCATTTTGTTGATGCTTGGAATGACCTGCCTCTGTACAATTACTGGTGAGTTAAATTTTCCTTCTATGGTTTGTTTCAAGTGTTTCCTCCAGAACCTTAACAGGTGGTATGTCTTTAGTTAAAGCTACATTATTAAAACAGCAACAAAAATGTGCAACTGCAGAACGAGTTGAAAATCCTTGTTCAAACTTGTCTTGTGACAAATCATGTTGTTGCAAGAATACTGACTTCTGATGGGATAAAATTATGAGGGGGCATGCCATACACTAGCCTGTACACAGACGTTGCTTTATTTTTCTTTTTGATAATCAGCGAGTGTGTGAGAGTGAACGCGAAGCGCAACAATGAGCATGGAGTACAAGAAAGAAAAATAAAGAACGTCTGTAGCCATCTTTGGGAAAAAGAGGTTTATTAAGTCCCTCCCCCACATGTCAACACCTTATCGTTATCACCTCTGCGTTTGAAGTAACCAATTAAATTGGACCAATGATCATTGATATCAATGGATAACTTGCATTATGGAATCATATCATACATCAAACATTCAAATTTTACTTCGGGGTGGCAGCATGCTGATGGCTATTTTTGAATAAATGGCTTGAAAAACACTGTCAACACCAATTCAAAGTAGACAGACTGCAAATTATAGTAGTTGCTAAAAAAATATATCTACGTGTCTCAACTGTTCTTCAGTAGGATGCCTAAAATGCGTGCAATTCCACAAGTGGTTTCGGCTCCATTAAATCCTATACCTGCAATTGCAGAACATTTTAGGAGGAGCCACCCACCGTGTGTTATATTTCTCTTTTCAGGTGGATTAACAGCAGTTATTTACACAGACACACTTTGTACTTTTCTGATGGTTGTAGGATCACTCACAGTTATGGGAATTGGTAATGATTTTGTTTTTTTTTTGTTTTGCAATAAAATGAAACAGAAATCCTAGCATTAATTTTTTGCTCACCGTTTTAAAATCAGCCGTGAACTAAATAACTTCCACTAATGTTTACTAGCTTGTTACAGCAGAAAAGAAAGGTAAATGCTCTTGAAAATTTTTGTGTTGAGAAGTGATACATTGATATGTTGAAAATTAAGACTGTGCAATAATTAATATACTGAGTGTCTGTGTTCTTCTGGGTGAGCCCATCAGTTGAGTGAAGGTTTCATGAGCTGCTTTATCAGCTTTTTTGTCTGAAAAGATGTGCAACTAATTAAAAGAAACCTACTTTTTCAAGAGGCCTTCCACCTCTGCGGTAAGACCAAACTAAGCAGAGAAGTTATAACTACTTCAGTAGTAAATATATGAAACCATACTCACAAAGCTTTGCCTGTGGATTGAAAAATTATTTCAAGCCCTGTAGTACAGTCAACTCTCTCTAAGACGGACACCTTTGGGACCGGCACTAGCTGTCCATCTAAGAGAGATGTCCGTCTTATAGAAAGTCAAATAGAGGGAGTAAAGAAAGGCAGAGAGTAACTCTAGGTGTCCGTTTTACAGAGGTGTCCATCTTATAGAGGTGTCCGTTAAGATAGAGTCGACTGTAGTGTTTGTTTTAATGTTGCTACACCTTTTTTCTAATGCTACATTGAAAATGCAGGGTGTGTTCCATTGGGATGATTCAAATTGGGATCAGTGATCCAAGATCCCTTGGATCATAGCATGTCAAAGGAACCAATAAATTAATCTACCCTGACAAAGAATTCATTGCTGGCCATGGGTTCATTTGATGTACCATGAGCAGAGTGATCAGATCCTAATCTGGATCATCCCAAGGGAATGAACCGGTACAAAGAGCACTGCTCTGATTTTTTTTGCTGTAACAGGATTTTCTGAAGTTGGTGGTTATGAAGGACTGAAAGACAAATACATGATGGCAGTGTCAAATGATACTCTGTACTCAAACAGTAGCTGTGGTCGGCCCAGAGAAGACTCATTTGTGATGTTGCGTGATCCTATCAACTCCGACATGCCTTGGGCAGGGTTCATTTTTGGTCAAACAATTGCTTCAATTTGGTATTGGTGTGCTGATCAGGTCAGTTTTGTACCATTCGGTCAAATATTTTACATGAACTCAAATTTACATTTTTGCCTTGTATTATTTAATGATATTTCCCAAAATACCATATTATTCTTTTACAATGATTTTATTGGTGCTGAAAGGATTTGGCTGGTGTTACATTTGTAGGTAAAAACCAAGGTTTTAATACCATGGTGTCATTCCAGAAAACATTTTACCCCCTCCCGAGGTTTTTTCCAGGTTAAGACTCCCCTTCCCCCATTCTGTAAAATCCTGCCCATAAAGCATCCAATCAGAATGCACCATTCAGCCTGGAGAAGTGCTTGCTATAATATGTCTGTTACTTGACCCTAGGTTATTGTTCAGAGAGCTCTTGCTGCCAAGAGTTTGTCTCATGCTCAGGGAGGCTGTCTGTTAGCTGGTTACATTAAAGTCCTACCACTTTTTACTTTGGTGATGCCAGGGATGATCAGCCGAGTTTTGTCTCCAGGTAAGGCAGTGAAGAGTCATGGGAGAAGAATTATAACATGACAACATTCAAAGAGATAATAGAGACAGGGGACTCCTCATGATCAATGGAAGTGGGCAAAGGACAAGGGAATTCTTATATGAAATGATGAAAGTTGGAATAGGACAGAGAATTTCCCAGAATGAAATTATAGCTGCAGTACAATGTGTAGGCAAAAGTCAGGGCAATCCCCTTTGTGTGATGGAATTGGGAAAAGGTAACTGGAATCCCCATAGTACGATGGGAGTGGGCAAAGGACACCAGAATCCCTGCGCAGCTATGACAAAACTGGGGAACTGACAGGAAATTTCCCCAAACTAAGAAGGAAGTAGGCAAAGGAAGTAGAGGAAAGATGTCCTAGTTGGTGGCTTTGGAGGTGTGGTTATCAACAAAAAAGGAAAACAGCCCAATTTACTTGAGTTGGGCTTGCATTGTCAGGTTTGGGGTGTAGTTTATGATGGGATGGGAATTGTTAGTGTAAAAAACAAACAAAAAATCCCAGATTATTTATCTGTAGAGAACGACATCTAGCTCTGTCTATCTCAATATAATAGTTATGTTTTTCCTTTCTTTTTGAAAGGCCACATCTTCAATGCCGTTAGAGAACATTGAACAGGATAATGATACAGAGTGCATACAGACTTGTGCCACCACAACTGCCACCTGTAATGTAGCACTCCCAGAAGTTAAGCTTTTAGCGACCACAATCCTTCTCTCCAGGTTGCTATTTTGTATTTGTGGCATGTTTGTAGCCAGCATTCATTTGAACTTCCCCTAAACGAGAATGCGTAGAATACTGCATCTGATCATGTGTGTTAAGACCTTTTATTATTTATTATCTGATCACGCTTCTTTTGACCTTCTATCACATGAAATTTACGCAAAGCACTGCACTGGAGCAAAAGAATTTTGACCTTCGCACTCCCTAACCATTGTTATTACAAGTATGATTTTTATGCCCCTCTCATCTAAAACTAAGGTAGTACCCGAGGTCCAGCCAGAAGGTACCCTGGAAGTCTATAGTTATGAATTTTGTCTTTCCTTGGTGACAGACCGAGTTGCTTGCAGTGTCCCAGAGAAATGTATGGAAATTTGTGGCAGTGAAGTTGGTTGTACCAACATTGCATATCCGGAGCTTGTTCTAAAACTGATGCCAACAGGTGAGAAATACCAGCCCCTCTGTATAGTTTACTGTTGTGCATACGTGTAGCTACCTTAGTCATGACTGAAAACACAAAATGCCTCCACTGCCCGGTCTTTCAGATATTCACTACATTGTCGCCCTCAATTGTCATTCGTAAACAGAACATTCTATGGTGTAAATAACATGTTGCAAATAATAAACGTAAGGAGACAAATGGGATCATAAAAAATACAACTATACATATTCATTCCTTTCCCTCTGCGATTACTGTTTTCTAACATTTAAAATTCTACGGACATGAATCGTGTTGTATTGGTAGAATTATTGTTCATGAAATTGAACAACAGGGTGATGTTGGGTTTATAAGAAAATCAATCCTCAATTCATGTACAGTGCACTTGACTTGCTGAAAGCATAAATAAATGGGTGGAGGGGAGGGGAGGGTTGAATGCATTATCAGGACCAATTTGTGAAATTGTTAAACTCATTTGGTCAAGGAAATTTAACAATTGTCAAGAAAAGTCGTGGAATCTCAGCAACTTCTGGCTGTCACGACCATGTTTAAATACAACCTTGATATTACAAAAAAAAACTTGAACAGGTCTAAAAAAGTGATTGCATTTAGTGTTTAGTGTAAGAACAAAAACTCTGAATGGTTAGCTCAATTAGTCGGGTAACAGACTTAAAAACTGTAGGCTCATGCAGGTTTGATTCCTGCTGAACCATTACTTTCAAGGTTTTAAGAAATAAGGGGACATCGGTGGACAGTTAACAGTGGGTTAGGGGAGGGGGGTGTGGGTAGTTAACAGTGACTTAATGGAGGGAAGGGTCGGTGGGCAATTTCCCAGCATCCTCTGCCGATCGTGATAATTGAGGAAATTGTGCTGACTTTGTGTCACATCTCCAAATGGTTAGACATTCAAGTCTACTTGAATAAATAAGAAAGGCCACAGGCCCAGTCCCACAGTATTTAACATAATAGGGAGTTTAAAATAACACGGTGGCGAAACTTAAAAAGTGGCTTCACATCCTTTAAAAACTTCAACACGTTCATCCTATCCCGCTCACTTTTTCCAATGTAGGCAAACTTTCCTGGAGTTGCATTCCGAAGAAAAATATGCAGGTTTTAAAAAAAATTGAGAAATTCGTTGTCGTTTACAATACTGATCGTTTCACGTCGTAGTCCTACAAAGTGCGCTGCACGTACAAAGTTGTTGTTCAACGTACCAGACGAACTGTGCGAAAATTTAGACATCTTGCCGTTCAAAAATTTTGAACGTCAAAATCAAGATGGGTGTAGTGTTCTGTGCATGGGCGAAAAGTAAAACCATTGACAAAAGCTTAAATTCAGCCTGGTTCATCTGTGTGAACTGAGCAAGAATATTGAACGGTTCCGTGTTTTGCCGCCCAGTTAACTTTTTCATCCGGTTGAAAATTCGTCCGACGCCGTGTGAGCGTAGCCTAAAACTATTTTGCGTCTTCTTGAGGTGACATCTTACAATACCTCTGTGTGACTGTTGGATACAAAAGACCTACAGTCGAACACTATTGACTAACGACCACCTCCCTAAAACGGTCACTTTATTTTGTCCCGGCGGACAGTCCATACATTGACCCTTATTTAAACCTCTCTACAACGGCAACGGCCACAAAAGCGTGTCCCCAACTGCCAAAATAACCTCTCGACAACGGCCAGTTTTTTCAGCCACTGATGAAAAAGTCAAGAATGGTTATGACATTTGATACGTATGGCGTACCAATCCACAAATTTAAACCCCTAAAAGGTGCATGCAGCAAGCCCCCCCCATAACGGCCACCTGTCAACAACGGCCACTTTCTTCTGTCCCCTGGGTGGCCTTTATGGAGAGGTTCGACTGTACTTGCATGTTACTTTAGGTCTGTTATTGTGTGATATTTAAGGTATATGTTTTTCTTATCCAGGGCTGAGAGGTTTGATGATGGCGGTTATGATGGCAGCTTTAATGAGTGATTTGACGTCAATCTTCAACAGTGCCAGTACTTTGTTTACCATTGATGTTTATGGCAGATTTCGTAAAAATGCCTCGGTCAGAGAACTCATGATTGTGGGAAGGTACATGTTTGTATTTCACCTTTCTCCAGAGTTTAACTCCCCCAATATCCAGATACAAATTCTCCACACTACTCTCCATTCTTTGCCATAAAGAATCACTTGAGAGAATTTGATAGAAGAGCAAATCATCAGTTTATTTATTCTCATTGATAACCTTTCCCCTTAATGTTGTATTGACATTGTTGGAAGAAATTTGATGTTGATCACTCTTAGGACTCGCTAAGGGTTAACCTTGTTTCTCTAACATGAAGCACCTATCTAAGAGTATTGCTTCTATCCCTTGGACGGAATGCTAGTTTATGCAGGTTTGCCACGGTCAGGGGAAAATCAGGGAAAACAAAAATTTGTCATGGTCAGTGAAAAGTCAGGGAAAGTCTTTGATATTGTCAAAGTCAGTGAAACGTCAGGGAATTATATTTTCGTTGCACACAAAATTCCGTAAGCGTAAGCGTAGTTTCAAAAGGAAGTCAGGAATATTTTCAAGTGTTATGCCGTGTTTTGCAGGATAATGGTAGCGATCATGACCGGAATAGGTATCCTGTGGATCCCAGTGGTGCAGAATGTACAGGGAGGCCAACTTTTCATCTACATACAAGCTGTCAGTGCATATTTCTCGCCGCCAATCGCAGCTCTATATCTGCTTTCAATCCTTTGGACCAAAGCTACAGAAAAGGTTTGTACCGAATGATGCCAAGCAGGCATTTTATTGGCAGCAACTAACACTCTTTTTAGGTCCGTACAACGTAATGTACCGGAGAGCCAAAATTGGTCAATTTTATGCTCGAGTCATTTCTTAGTATCTTAACCCATACATATAATGCTCCTGTAGGGTTGTGAAGGAGATATCAAACAAATTTCATCAGGGAGGACTAACCATAATATTTTTTGGCCATTTTTTGCCGGCATATCATTAAAATTTGAAGGATGGCCCAACTTTTTCAAGTTTCAGCCCATGTCCATCCTTGCCACCCCGTTGTGACAGACAACAGGAAACAGTTTTAAAGCCTTAAACAACAAAACTGAATCATTATTTTTCGGAATTCCATTGATAAGATGAAGACACTCTTTAGCTTTTTAAAAAGATAGCAGGCAGCGTGACATAAAAAGATAGCGAGTGGCGTGACATAAAAAGATAACAAGTAGCGGGACATAAAAAGATAGCGAGTAGCGTGACATAAAAAGATAACAAGTAGCGGGACATAAAAAGATAGCGATTAGCGTGACTTAAAAAGATAGCAAGTAGCGTGACATAGCCTCTTAAACTAAAATTCTGTGTTGTCATTCCATGCTACAGGGTGCATTCTGGGGTATGATCTTGGGCTTCATTGTGGGTGCTATACGCATGATCCTGGACTTTACTTATCAACCGCCTCGTTGTGGCGACGAGGATACTCGTCCATCCATCATAGCCAAGGTTCACTACATGTACTTTGCCTTGATTCTCTTCTGGCTTACCATCATCACCATTGTTGTCATCAGTTATTTTACAGAACCAATGCCGGAAGCCAATGTGAGTAGATAAAGACATTTACCCGGGAAAAGAGTTGACTTGTTTTTCATGCTTAAAATTAGTTTAATCGAATTCCACTTAGTGAGTCTGTTGTTTATTTTATGACTTAACTTTGTGAAGCAGCTTGAGCGGCGTTAGTTTCTGGACAAAAGTATTTCAACGAAAATTGTCGCAGAAATGCTTCGGTGTCATGCTTTATAATTGGCTCAAAGATCTCGCGCCACTTTTTGAGCCAATCAGAACGGAACCAAACCCAGTCGCAGTTTCCACTCGTGCGTTTCTCCCGCGCTTGGCACCTTCTACCTGCTGGTTGGTTCATCGAGTTATTGCCTGTGTTGTGATTGGTCGGTGTTACTAGGAAGCTTCACCAAAGATGACGGTGATGGCAACGAGAACGGGCATCAACAACTTTGCACGTGCAGCACACTTTTCTTGTACATTTTTTTGGCCGCAATTGCACGACCATAAACGTCCTAGTTTCACTTTTTATGGAGGGCGCGAAGTCAAGAAAACGACTTTCTTTCTCTTTTTTGAACTCAAATGCAGTTCTTTTGAATTCATCTCCAGAAAAATTTCTCAACATTTGACATATTGAGCGGGATAGAATAAGAGCGATCATAATTTTTAAACAGCGCGAATTAATTTTATGAGTGGCGTTTTTGCTGTGGTCGCCAGCTCCCTATTACTTTGGTTTTTCAATACAAACATGCTTTGAACATCAGGTGGCTCGTTTGACATGGTGGACTCGTCATGATAAACCATCAGACACTGATGTCATGGAAGAGGCTAGAGATGAGGAGATTGAGAAACAAGAAATCACAGAAGACAGTGATGAGATTGAGATGCAGGACATTGCTGCGGAGAAAGAAGAGGAGAAGGACGATAACGCTGTTACGGAAGAGACACCTGCTGTGGATACTGTGCACCACAGTAAGTTATAGAAGCGAGTAAAATGAGTCAGTGGTGTAGCTGGTGGTTTTTGATGTGATATTCGTTTTTGGTTCGTTTTATACGGATTCGCGCGGGGTCAAAGGAGAAAACGATTGAGAAGGGGGTGAGAGGAGGGGAGGGAGAGGAAAAATCTCACTGTTTTCTCTCCTCACCCCCTCCCCCATCGACTTCTGGTTCGACCTCGGTTCAGCTTTCGCGCGGCTGCATCTCTTACTTTGCGAACCACAAAAGAAAGAACAAAAGAGGCCGCCAGCTACCCAGGCCATGAGTGCTCTGAGGAGAGAAAGCCTTAGTTACAGTAGAGAGATTTACAACCATGTCCACCGCAAATAGTAAACGTTAGATTCAGGTTGACATACAATTTCTCAATGTAGGAAATGAATATATAAAATCATTGTAAAATAATTGTGGGAATTAACCTGATATGAAACCTAGTCCTTAGTTTTGTTTGGGTAATAATAACAAATAGTATGAGACAAATAAATGAAGGCCTTGGTCACATGATGCAACTCGGTTACGTTTGACGTAAATGTTTAATAACTTAAGCAACAAGTACGGGGTAGGGTAACAGAAGCGGTGAAACTTTGTACGTTCATCACACTTCTATTCCCATCACTGCACGACTACAACGTAAAATTCTCTAGTATATTGTCGAGTGCTTGTCCAGTGATTATAATGCATTACGAAAACTCCTGAAAAAATAACGAATTTATCCCTTTCCCCTCTCCTTCCCCCGCTAACAAGCACCTGCCGTTACTTGAATCGCGGATAGCGGACTCTTTTTCTGGTCCCAAGGATGTCAACGCGCGCTAGTTTTAACACCGCGGTCCATCACAAATCTAGGAGTAAACATGATATTTTAGGTATCCTTTTCTAGCAATCTAGTGTGAAAGCTTGTGTGGCCAAGCAGTTAACACCTCATCTGGAGGTCCCGGATTCAAGACTCGCCCGTGGCGTTGCTTCCTTGCTTCACCCAGGTGTATAAATGGGCTGCGATCATGGACTAGCATCCCCTCCAGAGGGGAGTAGCAATACTCCTAGGTGTTCCATGCTAATGAAACCGGGATAAGCTCCTGCCGTTTGAGTCTTGTGTGCGCCTTTACCTTACCCTTTTACCTTTCTAGCAACCTAATCCTACCTTTATCATTAAATAAATTGCTCAGTGAAGGATGCCTTCGCGCATACAGCTGTTATTCGTTTATTTTGCCGAAAACTTCGCAATGTATAGCCAATGTTTTGTAGTGCTGTGTTCAGGAACGCGTAACGAACCCCTAAGAACGTCTGCGTGGGAGGCTATGTTTATTTGGCTATTTTTGGCCAAGGACGCGGCCTGCTCCAAATTTTCCCGCGCAAGTACAGAACGCGGGGAAAACTTTCGCCCTCATTTTCGAAAGCGACAAATACTTATGTTCCTTGACTGTAGCTCTTTTTGTTTCAGAACACAAGCCACACTCGAAGATAAAACGCTTCTATTCGTGGTTCTGTGGTTATGAGGCAGGAACGGAAGAAGCCAAAAAAGCAGCTCATGAACAACATGAACGTCTTCAACACCTCACATCCCTGGAGCGAAATCGTTACGCCGAAACCTTCCTTAACATCAATGTTCTTATTATTATGGCAATCGGGCTCTACCTTTTTATTTTCTTCTCCATTTAATTTTCGCGCTATAATCTGTGTTCCTGGGTCTTTTATCCAGGGGTTTGTAATATCTGTCAACGAGTTCCTCACGCTTCATTTATTGTCTCCTAGGGAAACAGTGACTTCCGTTTTCCGTTAGACCGGTCAGTAATTAAGTGTTTTCTTATACCTCATAACTCGATATTTCGGTCATAACCCGAAAAAAGTTTTATTTGCTTGGCGCGACTGGCAATTAGACTTCTCCGGCTAGCCTGCGTAGCTGGCGGGATCGTCACGGCAGCGCGTATTGAGGCAGAGAGTTGCTAGTCCGCGCTGAGAATGAGGAACACACGCTTTGAAATTAGAATATTCTCGCGTGGACGAATTCTGCTAGCTACACATGTTAACTTCCCTCGTTTGCAAGGTACACAACCCGGAACGCTTACCATTTGTATGGAAAATGCCTAATTCTGGGAAGAATACAAAATTGTAACAGTTCATCCTGGTGGAATACCCTTGAAGAATCACGTTTTTCCCGCTTTTACAGGGCCGACCAAAATTGTTCGTACCATTTGTTTGGATTACCAGTGCCAGGCTTCCTCACAAGAAAAAGCGAAACATTAACCGGGATTTTGTAAATGATTTAAGTTAATTCCATTCCTGTTTTAAGTGCGAAAAAAAAATACTAGTGCCATTTGACGTAAATTTTCTCAAAAATTTCCGTTCAAATGTTAAAAGCTCTTGGTAACATGCGCGAGTCTAACACTCCCAGGGGATATAGTTAGGGAGGGAGGGGAGTTTGGGCGCTCGCTTTAGTTGGGAGGTATAACAAAGATAAGGGTATAAATACACGGTGTGTAATCTACGTTGACATTTTCTTTCAATGCTTCTGTCGGGTCTAGTTTTTTTTTATAATTTTCCTGCCCATGTAACCTGTGTAACAGTCTGATAATAGTTGTAGTAACAGTTCTATAATCATTATACTTAACAATTTGCTGAAGTTATAAGCGTGTGGCTTACATTGACTTAGTAAATAACTCTAAGCTGAAGTTAGGTGAACAATTATTTTGGGTGATTACAGTCAGTAGGGCAAAATATTACTTACTGCTCCTTTGGGCGCTCACGTGGTAAATAGTACTAGAAAATATTTTTTCATTGTGGTAAAATGGGAACTGTAGCTATCGTTTGTTGTAATTTTTAACGTAAACTCAGTAATATTTCAACCGTGCAATTGTGTCATGCCTGATTTTTTTCCCGCTTAAGAGAGGAAAGGACAGAAATCGTCCCACGTCCAGTCGACCTCAGTCTATTTCCACTTCTCCCTCTAACCTGTATTTCGTATCGTTATAGGGTTAAGGGTATTGTTTGGGTCCTTTGACTATTTTTTCGTGAGTCCGCTGACAGCCTTGGTTGTAAACTTTGTAATCTCATTTGTATTGTGATTCTCACTCCGTAAAGAGGGGTACAAAGAATCCTTTGCATTCGGGCCGTGGTGTGAAAAAAAGGCGGGACACGGGGGAGAGGGCCGGGCACATGTAAGTTGGCTAGCTCTTTACAAGGTGTTTACTAGTCGATTATTTCACAACAGTCTGTTGATCAATTTAAATGCCCCCACTGCACAGATCTTAGTCCTTCTACAGTTAGATGACCCTGTCGGTCATTTCCTCTCCGCCATCGTCGTTCTGTTCACTATCCTCAACGCTTCCCGTTCTTCGAAAACGCTCTATCAGTTTTGTATACAGTTTCTCGTATTCGTGACTCTTGACGATGGAGTTAATCACGTTGGACATGGCAGCTAAACCTAGAATGACCATAGTGACACGATAGGCCATATGTGTTTTGTGTCTTGAATTGGATCTTGAATGACCAGGAATCAGATCACCGAACCCAACAGTCGTAAACGTGATGAAGTAGGCATAAACACCTTCCAGAAATGTCCATTCGTCGATTTTCGTTTGGATTCCTGCGCCTACGAGCAAGAAAATCAGCAACAACAGGAAACCTAAAAAAGCGCATTTTTCGTTTAAGAACTTTGGTGTGCTTTCTTTCTTTAGGCAGCCTTTTTCGAATCTTGTGATGAGGATTTGTTGACCATTGAGCATTAATTCTCCAACCACTTGTAAAAAGAGAATGTTTATCGGGATGCCGAAGAGAGCGTAAAATATGCAAAGAATACGTCCAGCTGATGTCACTGGTGTGATGTTTCCATAACCTGGAAAATAATCACAGGACGGTTAAGTTAATGGCCCGACCAGAAGGCGGTCGAGTCCAGTAACCCCTTATTCTACAGACTATAGCCTTGATAATGCGACCACCCCACCACCCTGTCACTGGACGCTCATTAGGCTGCAACCTCGTTTCCAGGTTCTCTCTCTTATCCTACTCTCTCTCGCTCCATAGGGACGGAGATTGATTAGGCTGGAGCTTTATTTCTGTAACATGAAACGACCACAAATGTTTCTTCTCCCCTCTGGACTGGATGAGATGCCAGAACCTCGTACCCCCAGCAATTTATCGCCGGTACTCACTGCCGCTGGGTGAAGTGAGCGGGCGTCTTAGGGAAAAGCATCTTTTGGATTCCCAGGGTGCCAGGGTAGTCATAATTCTGAATTTGCACACTATTTACAACTATGTAACAGCCACAACCAAGCGTTTGCGTGGTTGATGGTCATTATTTAAACTTGCAATCACAAACTAAGGTTTAGTATCATAAAAGTGACGCTACCTTAAATACGATCATGACCCAGTTAATGTAGACTGCAAATCAGTCCGTATTTTTGCGTATTCAAGTACGCCCTACGGGCCCTTCGGGCTTGTGAGGCTCCCGCGGTTCGCGCGCATAAGACTCTTACGCCACGCGTTACCGATTTCTTTACTGATTTTGAGGAAAAAACCGGCTGTTTTGCAGTCTACAGTTAATGCGGCGACTCGTATGTAATGCATCAGTCAATTCCATTTGCCAACCCCGGGGCCATTTCCGAGCTTTTGACACGCACGCGATTTCCTATCAGAATATAACTACACAGAAGGTTTTACTGAAAAAAAAAAACAGACTGGCTCATCTGTCAAGGACAGGAATAAATTGAAGAGGGATGTAAAAGGCATGTTCTCGATTTTATGCATGCAAGTCTTCATTGCTTATCAAGCCAGAATAACATTGCGAAATTGGAGCTATGGATGTTGATCAAAATCTTTTGGTTATTGAATCAATTTTTGTTGATATCATTTGAAGAACATCCTTTCATATTCATAAAACTACTCATAACATATAACTTTACAGCGTTCTATTAATTTTTATAATGTCAATAATTTCATATCAATACTAAAACCATAAACTGGTGCATGTCGTCGCGGCGTGAAGTCTTAATTAGAATCCTCGCGCTATTACAAAGGAAGACTTTAATTGAAACCAAAAATCGAACATTAAATGCTTAAAATGGCACCATTCGACTGTGCGATCAATGAAAACTGTTGCAGTGTTGACGGAGGACGGGCATTTGCCCTCTTTTTTCGTCCCCATCCCGGGGGATTTGACAGCTCAAGAGTCTGCACCCCTGGGAATTTGCCATCCAAGGCAAAAAAAATGCTAATGCCCGGAGGTCAGCCACGGGGGGGGGGTCAATGGCAGGTGGAACTGACTGATGCATAATTATGGGTTATTTGCATGCTTTCAGCTGGGCGGGATTTTGCGCTTATTAAGGATTAGAGATCTACCACCCCCCACATCAATCAAACAAAACCAACGCGCAACACAAGCGTCTCTTTAGCGCCAGGCTTACTGCTAGCAGAAGTGATCGGCAATTATTTATCACCTCTTCGCACTGCCTTGTTACTTTGGGAAAGAGTTAACAGAAGCCTTCGCGTACTAGAGCTCCCGATAAGAGGTGGGTGCTTGATACGGGGCAGTGGGAAAGGGAGAACGAGAAGTCTCCCTCTCTTGCCCCCCCCCCAACAACACCACCACCACACATCGCCTCTTAAAAGCAGGGAGTGGGGAGGACACGTTTTACCGAGAACCGCTCCCGTCTCGCGTACCTATTGCACGCGTACTCATTTTCTTTTCGCGCGAACTTCGCTTGACGGGCTAAGCAAGAACAGGGGCTGCTCTTGGTCTATTTTATTAGTTTTTGCACTCAAATCCATATCGCGCGGACCTACGTATAACTGCTGCCTGCTGGATTTGCCAAACAAGGTCGTCAAATTCATCCTCACTCATATTGTAATTCTTTGTAACATCTTCCTTCAGTTTTTTAAGCCGAAGCCCTGCATTTGACTTTTCGGTACTCCCACTATCGCCTTCAACAGCTTTGAACATAAACACTCCAATAGTTATGTAAATCAGCCAGGTTAAAAACAAGACTAAAAGTTTGTAAGCTTTTCCCGACATGGCCATGTCTGCCTCTTGGATGGAGCGATCACAACTGCTCGGCCTTAGGTAATCTGTTGCTATGACAATGTCAACATAATTGCCACCGTAGATATAAAATACTTATATACCTCGCCTCAGGGCCAAAGGATCACATTTGAACAGTTTAATGGAAGCAAAATTGCCGGATGTTTTCCTACAAAATAATCATCCCATTTTTATTGCAAATGGAAATCAATCGGAAATGTTTAATACATTTTGAATCTTTACAGTTCACGTGAGACTGTCAATGGATTTTAAGAAGAAAATGCACTGTTACAATTTAAGTGATATTTTTTGTCTGCGTTTATTGCTGACATAGGTTTTGGCACAATATAAACAAAAAAGCAGCTGCTGAGTTTCAGTTAATTGGCACAACTCCCTTTCAGCCAATTATCACTTTTCTTGTTATTCTTCTCTCTTCTTCAAAGTTACATTCTCTTTGTCTTATCTCCCATCGCAATTAAAATTTAGAATTTTTGTTTTGTTGAACCAAATATGGCAAAAAAATATCTGTTTTTGTAGCCCCGGAAAATAAAACCAGACGTGTAAAAGTTATGGCGACGAGTGTTTTTGCATATGTTCTTATAACCAGTAATAAAAAAACGTTATTAATACATCAAACGAATTCGACCGGTATTTTCATTAATCAAGGCAAGAGAAGACAAGACATGGCAGTGTTTATTTGGAGACTTCAACTTCAGCAAAACTTGAAATCACAAAATAAGTTACTTGGAGTTATAGTTACATAGCGAAGAATAAATAAATAATTAAACATAGGTATACATGGCTTTTCACTATTTAGATTCTTTTTCTTTTCTTATCATCGACGAAACAAATCATACTTTGCTCTTTTGACTTTATTGTTTTAGTTGCGCATTTTCCACGGGGGATATATTAAAAATATTTATTAATCAACTTCTTCTGAAGTTTGTTTATCTCCTTGAACAGGTTCTAGAATAACATGGAAATCATTTCTACATGGTTAAGAAATTTAAATTTCTTATCGGAGCGAACGACAACCAAGAAATACCGCAAATTGAAACTTCAGCTAGGGTGTCAATATTTATCAATGCCTCGGGCGCCCATTATATTGCATTGTATAGTCGGTTAACATATTGCCTCACTTGCATATAAATTTATTAAAAAAAACGTGCTAAATATGAATTGAAAGAGATTGTCAACGCCAGGGGTAAGGCAGTCTGTACATTATCATTAAGTTTTTTGTTATATCAGCTATCAGCTCAGAAAATAAAATGCAAATTGTCTGAGCGCCAAAAGTGTTTACCAGCATTACATATTCATTGTAAAATTTCAAGTGCATTTTTTTTTACTGTCGTACTTCACAATGAATAGCTCATTTGTCTATCGCTGCTTTATTCGATTCACATTTTCTGAAAAAAAAAAACACTGTTGTAATATGTGCTTGAATATTTTCAAAATAACATGTTAGTAACTCAATCAACAAACAGGGCTTTTTCTTGTCCGAAATATTCAAGGTGGAGGTATAACCAATAACAATTTGTGAGGCTTTGATAAAAATAATAATAAACCCGAATGTAATGATGACTTTAAAAGAGCGTCAAACCCGCTTTCAACAACAACGTAGCAGGAACACTAATCTAATGCCTGTCATACTGAAGACAGTTTCTTATTGTCAAGAATAGACATGTGAAAATTTGGAAGCAAAGAAACTTAACAACGTCTCAGGAACTCCTAGAAGACTGATCAGTTCTTCAATTTGCAGCTTCGCTCAGTCGTGAAAGCAAACTAACGAACCATGACTGTTTTTGGCTGTGCGCGAAGATGACACCAGTCACTGGTCTGCCTGTGCGGAACAGTCCAAAATTAGAGCATTCTTCAGGAGTTCCTATGGTAAATTTTTTTTCTGGCTCCCTTTGCATTCATACGAAAAGAGTATTGCATCACTGGTCTACAATACATCATTTTAGAGCGGAACAATGACGAGGAAGGCCATTTCAGAATTCCAAAAACCCTCACTTTCAATCAGATGCGAGGGAAGCCAAGTGCAAAACCTTTCTTCACCTCATTTAAAAAGAGGCTTGGCAGGGTAAGCTTGTCTAGATCTTAGTCCTTCGTCTATCTTGTACTCCTTTGTCTGTTGTTAGCAAAGTTGGGGGAATTTTTTGCTTGTTTTTTATAACTAATTTTTTGGGGAAACCAACGGCAGCTCCTGTTAGAGGCTAATGATTTCATTCCAAACAGTGCACTCCAAGCGACGCCTTCCCGTGATACAATTCACGCCTCGTAAAAGCGAGATGGTACACTGCAGAGGGAAGCTGGGAGACACACAAAAGCAAACGGGCTTTTTACACAAAATCGCAATGTTATTGACCTAAAAACACACACGTTAGACAGATTTTCGTCTTTCTAGACTTTGGGGGCCTTTTCGATCATTTCCTCTCCACCATCTTCGTTCGGTTCGCTGACTTCAACGCTTCTTGTTCTTCTAAAGCGCTCTTTCAATTTTTTAAATAGTTTTGCAGAATCTTCACACTTAACGATGGAGTTAATTACGTTGGACATAGCAGCTAGACCTAGGATGATCAAAATGACACGATACGCCATATGTGCTTTGTTTCCGGACTCATGACCAGGAATCAGATCTCCAAACCCAACTGTGGTAAACGTGATAAAGTAGGAATAAAAACCTTCTAGAAATGTCCACTCTTGAATGCTCATTTGAATTCCTGCGCCTACTAGCAAAAGAATCAGTAACAACAGGACTCCTAGAAAAGTGCATTTTTCGTTTAAGAACTTTGGTTTGCCGTCAATTTTTAGGCAGCCTTTTTCGAATCTTGTGATGAGGATTTGTTGACCATTAAGCATTAATTCTCCAACCACTTGTAAAAAGAGAATGTTTATCGGGATGCCGAAGAGAGCGTAGAAGATACAAAGAATGCGTCCAGCTGATGTCACGGGTGTGATGTTTCCATAACCTGGAAATAAATTACATGACAGGGTGATTAATCTGATAGGCTTCTGTTGAGTGGTATAGTTATTCGGCTATTCCGTTTCTAGTTCTAGGACAATACAACCACCGTTTCGATTCTCTAGTAGTTACCTTCTGACACTGAAGATATATTAACCGGCGTTACAGCCTTGACCGAGACATATGTTTTATGACACATGATGGTCAGAATTTGAAGTTAAAATCACAAAGTTTCAAATAAGCAAAAAGCAGCAGGACGCGAGATACGGGAAGTGTGCAGTTTCTCCTTTTTCTTAGCCTTTCCAGTGAGTCGCGCGCGAGAAAATATGGCCAAGCGAGCACACAATAGGGTATAAACTTTCTTCACGTGTCGTGTTCCTCAAAGCTACTAGGGGAGTGGCACTCGACATAGGTGAGCGCCTCTCTTGTCTCGCTACTCTAGTTGGGTGCTCGGTCATTTCCATCTCGCGCGACTTTAATATTCGACGGGGTTCAGAAAATACGATTTGACTCGGGTTAACGGTTTCGTTTCCTGTGTCTTGCGGCTTTTTAATCCTCTTGGATCAAAGACGAGAACCAAAAACAAACTAAATATAGACCTTTAGATTCTAAGACGAGTACGACAACGAGTACGAGTTTTTGTTCAGTGCTAAGTAGTGCTCGCGCGTGAACCAGCGTCATTTTGGCGGGAAAACGTGATAGCCGTCGTCACTCTACTACGAGTTTTAGCGAGAATGTCGAAGTGGCGGAAACAAGTTATTAAACGCTCTTTAGCCTGCATAGCAGGCGCTTGGAAGTAGTGGGCACAAGAAAGAACAGGCGCGCGAGAGGGAGTGTGTCTCCATCTCGCGCGCGGGTTCTTTCTTGCGCCCACTACTTCCAAGCGCCTGCTATGCAGGCTAAATGCTATTAAATGTTAGAAGTAGTATCATTTTGCGATCGGTAGGGTGTAACCTCCTTCACTAAAGATAACAGTGCTAACGTTTCTAGTGAAAAATGGTAAATTGAAACTTTCCGGGAAGTCTATATTTTGAGTTATCATGCGAAAAAGCTTTAAGTCAATTTTCGTACGCGTTGTCGTACTCGCCTTAGAATCTAACTGGGTCTTCTCTAATCGCTGCTGGGTCTTAAACCCGTGTAAACGAGTGCTCTTACAGTCGTGCAAAACAATTCCCCCCCCATTTCCAACTTATTTTCAAGAAAAACAATACATTGGTCCTCGTGTTAACAAGTTGTCCCTGATTCCCGAGGGGGGCACCTGGGTATTTTTTGGGCGGGTATGTGCCGCCCGGGACTCCAAATTGGCACTCTGTTCTAGAAAAAATTTCCCCTAAAATTGACACCCCGTTCTTGAAATAGGCCAATTTTTTATACCCCGTTCTAGAATTCGCCCTAAAACTGATACCCCGTTCTAAAAATGGGCCAATTTTTTACACTCCGTTCTAGGGGGCAACAAGAGTACAACGGTTTACTTGTTAACGCATTGAGCAGTATTTTTAAAAGCAATTTGTCCGTGAATAATTTCAAATGGCTGCTTACAAAAGTGGAGCTTTGATGCGTTCGAAATATTATACCCCGTTCTAGAAAACGCCTCTGAAATGGATACCCCGTTCTAAATCAGGAGCTTCAAAATCACGACCCCTTTGGGCGGCACATTGACTATTTTCGAATTCCCCATAGTACACTCTGTTTGCCCCCCAAATTTTGCATAACTTATTGTCTTAAAATGCTCTTGGGAAAATGCAATACTCCCAGGAGCATTTAAAAACAATGGTTTACGCAGAATTTGGGGGGGCAAACAGAGTGTATTATGGGGAATTCGAAAATAGAGAATACCCGTATAGGTAATGTATGGGAGTACCCCTCGCCCCCCCGGCCCTGATTCCTCATTTTCCATAGGGTGGCAGAGTTGAGCTAATTACGCGAGCTCGCGTGAAATCATCACCTGCGAGGAAGGTGACATCTTTTGTCCCTCATTTTCTCTTAGACTTTCTCAAAGCCCTTCGCTTCTCATTTTCGGTTCCAGAAAACAGAAAGAAAAAATTTGAGCTCGACTTGTAGGCAAGTCTATAAATTTCTCTTCCCTCTGTGTGTCACTTTCCTCGAGGGTGGTGATGTACACGCGCGCGTAAAACGCTCACTCTACCCCATTCCTGAGGAAAATTAGGGACTAAAGAATAATGGAATTGCAATGCAAACAAAACATACCATGCACTAAATTCCAAGCTGAATGTCGGAAATAAAATTAAAATTGTCTTAAACTTAGAAACGTTTTTCGGGCCCACCGAGAAAGTGTTAAGTATTCTCTACGATAAGAAGTAATTCAGTATTTGGGTAAAGTCATGTAAAGTGACATATGATTTCGACTGACTAACACATGATATTTAATTCAACTGACCATTGAATATGTAGTATGCCAATACCCTAAGAATTGTACGCGCATTCTTACCAATTGTTGTCAGCAGTTGAATAATGAAAGACAGAGCGTTTTCATAGCTCCATTCAGGTCCTGCACTTGACAAGTCTCCTGCCTGCTGGATTTGCAGAGCAATGTTGTCAAACTCATCCTCGCTCATATTATACTTCGTTGTGACATCTTTCTTAAGTCTTTCAAGATGTTCTGTATTTGAAGTTTCGGTATCAATTTCACTATCTCCTTCAACAGCTTTGAATATAAAAACACCAATGGCAATATAAACAATCCAGGTTAAAAACAAGAACAAAAGTTTATAAACTTTTCCTGACATCATGGATATATGGCTGCCTCTCAAAGCGATTTGCTTCAGTGGATTACACTGAATGCAGCTTATCAAAAGGTGTCCGTTGCTATGACAATGCCATAATAGTCAACACTATCTGTTTTGTTCACTTTTAGTAAAGAGTAAACTACAATAGTCAAAGGGATCAAATATAAACAGTTTGAAGATGACAAAATAACCGGATGCTTAAATGCAAAACAGTCGTATAACTTAGTGTCGTATTGGCTGGAAAAGGTAATAAATTGCCGAAAATGAACATGTTCGATAGTGAATACATTTTGAATCTTTACTTTTAAATAACATGGTACAAAGGATTTTTTTTACCCGTAATCGTTTATGGCATTTTCGCTATATTGACTTAAAATTAAATGGTTTTGATATAATCCAAACAAAAAAAGCAGGAAAAAGCAGCTGCTTTCTTCAGTTCACGCAGTGTGTATTCAACTTAGAGAATTACAAAGACTCTTTAAGGAGATGTTGAGTATCACTATTCTTGGCTTGCACTGTCACGCAATGAAAAATAAAAATGCAAACCATTCAATACAGAAGGACTAGAATCTGGGAAATGAAAAAACATAAATATACAAAAACCCCTGCCAAGAATCAGGTCTGTGAAATATTTCAAATGCGAGATATTGGGAAAAACGGTTTACCTAAATTTATAAGGCTTTGTATGGAAACGCCATGTTGGTGTCCCTTTCAGGAACACCAATATGGCCGCCGGATACCAACAAAAACATCTGTTTTCGAGTTTTCCTACTAATGCGTGAATTCTTCGCTTGAGAAACTCATAAAGATTACAGTAATATTTATTCTGAGACAAGGAATGTTTAGATTGCAAAATCTCCCAAAATAGGTAATGTTTTTAACCCACATAAGAGCTTTCCCGGCCGCCAGCTAAATGCCGCGTAACGCAAAAGCCTGGAAATTCAAGCGCCCTCTCTCGCAAAACGAAGAACCCTTTCCAACCAAAAATTTGTTCATGTAAAGATGTTTAGGTACTGTAATACCTCGTGAAAGTAGAAACTCAGAAGAATCGATAGTTTCTTAGTTTTATTTTTGGTGACGTCATGTGCAACCCAAGAATTGCCTTTTTCTCAAAATCCTTTTCTTTTTATGTGGTGCAACCTCACAGCCGAGAATAAAAAGAACTTCTCAGTCCAGTGGCACAAAGGTTTCGTTAATTATATATTTTTTTCCTTTCCGCCACCAATCAACACTTCGTCTTTTTCTTCTTTCACCTTTGGCAAAGATACAGTTTCTTTGTTTTATGTATTCTGTTGCTGATTTTTGTTACAATGGACAATGTTGAGAGAGATATCAATTCATTTTGGGAGGATGATATAAATCCTTTTACCAGAAAAAATGAAACTAAATGTGTAAAAATAATACCAAGATTTAGTGTATATTTGCCTATACATAATTAATAATAAAAAGGATTCTCAATATGCGAACTCAAAAAAGATTTTTCGTTAATGAATATGGACTGACTGCTGGAAAAGTGAGAAACCTGTTACGCAGCCATAAAGACAAAAGACATCGTTAAGTTGTTTTCTGATGTTTGTTTATTTTCCAGTTTATGGAACACTTGAAGTTGATCAGGTTTTTCAACCTAGAAAGGAATGCACAATTTAGGGTTTTTGTAAATTAATGTTTGGCATAGCAATTGAATATTTTCCAACGGCAGGAGCCAGTTCAATTATTCCTTCAACTCCACGCATTGTCACATCGTCTGCAAGTGCATGCTGTGGTTTGCATTTAATTTTCTATTTTTTTTTTATAAAGCTACTACGTGTCTTCGCATCAACTGAACTCCAAAAATAATAATCCAGTTTCGTTATTTAAGACTATTAAGGCTTTAAAAGTGTTTCCTGTCGTCTATTATTGCAAAAAAAAAAAAAACCAAGTAATTTTACAGCAACGGCTCGGCCTTGGCGAAATTTCTTTTTTGACGTCTCATTCTTCATAACTCTACAGGAGCAATTTGTGGAGGCAGATAATTGACCTAAAACAGCAATATCTTTGAAAAATAACCCATTCAAAAGACTCCGATGTTTTGAACACGTCTTTTATCACGGCTCAGTCAATTCCAAGGGTGCCCGTCCCCCCCCCCAACTCCTTGGCGGGAACGACATGGTTTTCTTCCCAGGCTCTTTCGGTCGCTAAAGTTGCCGTTGCCTCTAAAACGACCCGTGCTTAAGTTCCCTATTTGTCGAGTTGTGGGATCCAGCAGTGGGGTTTTTGTTATCAAAGGTCTGCCCAGCTTGGCTGCGTATTTGTCGTTGTTGAACTTTACATTTTCTGGCACTTATAAGGAGCAAAATTTATGGCAAATAAAAAATACATAAATACATGCTTGTTATAGGGAGATTTTATAATCCAGTAATTCTGGCTTCATTATCGCCAAATCAAACACCAGTCACTGTTGGAGGTATAAGTGAAAGATGAGCAACCTGCCGTGGAGAAAAGGCTGCGACTAGCCTGAAGAAAAAAGCCGAATTTTTGTAGTCGTTGCTCGAACGTCTTTTTTTTGGCGAGGAAACCAGTGGTGGCGTCGCGAAATGTCGGCAAGGTTTTCTCAAACTTGGCTGCGACAGGATTTGGAAAGTTTTGCGATCAACTGAAAAGACATTTTCAATAACTGCAAATTAAACTTGCCATAGACTGCGATCAGTCTCTCTTTTTCTTCAGATTAGTAAGGGGAGTGCAAGCGCGCGCGAGCGTTGAGCGGCGCTCCCGTCTCGCGCCTTCAGTCACGCGCGTGGTCATTTGCGTGTCTAGGGCGTTTTGCTCGACGTACCAAGAAAAAAGAGAGACTGCTCGTAGTCTAAACTTACCATGGAAAGTCAAACTTCTTTAAAGTGTCAATTTAGAGAAAATAAGGGTAAGCAATATTTATATTACAGTCAAACCAGGTCAAGCGTTCCCGTCGCTAACAAACTAATGAATTCATTAATGGAAAAATGATTTCGTTTGTTGATTCAATAATCCATTCATAAAATGAATAATCCAACGGTCAAATTGTACCTCGATTCAATAATCAAATGTTGATTTGCTTTATGAACAAAATCTACCTGTTCTTTATTCTTGTCTGTTGTGTTCAATCGTATTTGGTTCCCTTTTCCTGCCGTTTACGATTGCGTTTTTCATTGCCTTTAATCAAAATAACAGCTAGAATAGACAGACCGCAAACGCAAAGAAACTGACAAAGGCCGAGGATCGAAATCCACCAATCACCGCACATACACTGACCTCAGTTTCACCGTCGTGTTTTCTAAGAGGTCAGGCCTAGGTCTGTTGCACTGATTATTGGCAGCAAACTGGCGTACATGTAACAGTTTGTTTGGGTTTGAACTTCAGAACTCGCCAGCACTCGACTCTCAGAAAAAAAAAGAGGAAAAAACAAAATTCTGAGGTCAACTTGTGGAAAGTGTAATTTTTCAGAAAACAGTAATCGAATCAACATTCGATCATGGAATCGAGGCTAAATATGACTATTGGATTGTTCATTTTATGAATGGATTATTGAATCAACAAACGAAATCATTTTTCCGTGAATGAATTCATTAGTTCGTTAGCGACGGGAACGCTTGACCTGGTTTGACTGTAATCCTAGGAAAAAGGAGGGTCTGACCATCCGAAACTTCTGGTTACCTCTCAGCTTGCTAACGCTAATTTCTTTATTGTGTCCTATAATTACTCTATTGTTGTTAGATTGATTTCCATTCACTTGCGGCTCGGATTTGTGATTGTTAGCTTCTTTCAAGAAAACTTCACTTTTGCTTGGTCGGCCCCAGGATAGTAGGATCAACACCACAAGGATTGGTTTGTCGGATTAAAAATTTTCAGAGAAAAGCAATCGCAGTATTTCCTTTCTACATTCAAGAGGTAATATTTTCGTAGCCTTTGTAGGGATGTCCTCTCCCCTCAAAAAAATTCGGAAAGAGAGACGCTCTATTTTTCATCACTGGATTAAGAATTTTAAGGGCGTTTATATGAAATAAATCATATGAGAACTACGGAAATGATATCAAATGAAGAATTGTGAACGCAATTTATGCATTTGCGTAAGAAGCCAGAAAAAAAAAAAACTCAGGACTTCAACGGGGCTTGAAGCCGTTACCTCGCGATACCGGTGCGATGCTCTAACCAACTGAGCTATGAAGCCACTGATGTTGGGAGCTGGTCAATCATGTGTTCATATGATTGTTCCCGTGAAAGATATGAATGTGAGATGTATATGAAATACACCATATCTGATTGCTTTCATTTTTAATCTCCATCGAAGACAGTGGTCCACTGACAACACTATTGATAATATCAATAATAATGATAATATTACTATTATTATCTTCAAATTATTCACGATCACTGGCAAAAAGAATTCATTGTTTTGCCTTGTTCATGCACCTGTCTCACGTTGATATTAATCCGAGTTTTTGAAATATAAACTTCAAATTTTTTCCACTCTTCTGCGTTGAGAGATTTCATCCTTGTGGATTTAGCACCAAAATCCAACTTATTACAACCACTACTCTTATTAGCCTCAAAACTGAAGTGTTCAGATTCGCTACAAATCTTGTAATTGCAGAATTCTTCCACAGAGCATTTGTTTGATTCGGTGTCATTTCCTCCAACTATATTAGTTGATGCACAGTTTTTATCCAGTATAGCCGTGTTTTTGTCTCTTACATCTAATTCATCCAGGTTCACCCCTGTTGTTTTGTTTGTTTTATCATCAAAGAGTCCATTTGGCCATTTCAAGCATGGCGGGGGTTCATATTCATCTCCAACTTTAATGATCCTTGGGACAGCATGAAAAGCAGTTCTAGATTGCCCAGACATGATTAGAATATCACCACTGCGAATGTATAAAGCTGCAAACATAAACAAAAACAGTTACCTACTAACCTTTTCTTCCCCGTCTAAAAAGAAAAAAAAAAGTACCCAACCCCCCACAAGGAACACATGGGAATTAAGCTTGCATTATGGGAAGAAGAATCTAGAACTCACTAACATCCATGTCTGCTTGAAAGGGATTCCCTTCAATACGGGGTCTACTTAGTGCAGTTTTTCTGTAATAACAGCAAAAACAAGAGTATTTCAGCAAGGGGGAAGGATGGGGGTCCAAACAAAATCCATACATTGTCAAGAGATAAATTATGAGAATCTAAGGCACCTGGCCCTAGTACCATTTTACCAGTGATAGCAGTTTTTGTGAAGAGGATACACACATAATTGCACATTAGTTGCCGGTGACTTGTCCCAGGTTCATCTTACATGTAGTTGCTGTACATAATTTGGTGGGTTGGTTTGGCCTGTTTGCTCTGCCACTATGTCTTTTTCATGTTGTGTAGTGGATTGGAAAATACTAGCAAATCTCACCAGAAAATCATGTGATCAACGGAGGCACGAAAATAAACAAACAATGAAGGGCTATTGCTAAATTGGTAGACCATGAGACAAGGTGCTCATTAGGCATCAGAGATTGGAGAATTCTCCATTTACTGGGCAGAATTCTCCGGTTACAACTTTCTCCTGCTACTAGAATGATTAACAAAAACCCTGTGACACTGCAAGTTAACTAATAACATCACCATCAAGACTTATATTGTACTGTTGTTAAGTAAAACTACAATTTACACTGTACAGCTGTACAATATCAATCTCATACTGTAACTTCTCCCACACATATTGTTACTTCTGTTAGAGTGAAGGGGTATATGTCAGTAGGAGAGTGGGAGGTCTGATTTAGCTACTTCAGCTTGATTGACCATTCTTCTCACATTGTAAAAGCTTGCTTTACATGTAATATAGTTTAACCTTCATTGAGCGGCCATCTATTGAGAGGCAACCCTCTATTACATGGCTAGTATTCACGGTGCCAAAAAAATTGTAGAAAAGAATGGCATATTAAACCTCCATTATGTTGCTAGCCTGCAGAGCAGGCATTTTTTAACGAAAACTTGGAGGTACATTGATCGTGGCTGAAAACAATTCATGGATCCTGCTTCAAAGTATGCCTGCTTTGCAGGCTATTAAGTTGCCACCTTTTGGCCATCCCGATGAGGATGACAGTCCTCTTATTGTCCATCAAGTGCTTGATACAATTTAGTTTGGAATTATTTTATAAAATAATACTTGTATTGATGAAGGAAAATACAGTCCGAGATAGGTGACGACTGATTGTGGACCAGTTATGTCGCACCTGTCACCTGTTTGTTTTAAGATAAGGTGACATCTCTTATAAAGATTAAGCTAATTTGTGATGGCCTTCTATCAAACGAGCAACCTTCATTAAGCGGCTACTTGCTGTCAAGGGTGACTGTTTAATGAAGGTTCAACTGTATTTACAAACTCCAACATACCTTCTGGTCTAATGTCTCTGGTAGCTCCACCAATGAGAAAAATCGCTGTCTGTCCAAAACTCAAGGAGATCAGAGGCCAAGACAAATCCGACTCATAATGGTCCGTGTGTCCCCCCATGGTTCCCCCCAAGGGATAGTAATTGACAATACCAGCTTCAGGGGAGTAGTCAGGGTAACCAATGGTACTAGCAATGTGCCGAGTCATGCCGGCCAGGTCCAGTGGAAAGTCATAATATCTTTCAGGTTTATAATCCACAACATTATAATCAAAATGGTAACCAAGGTGCACCCAGCGAAGCCGATCCATCAAGCCTCGATTTTCACCACTGCTGTTGAAAAATAACCAGTGGTCATAAGCTTTTCTTATATAATAATTCATAAAATAACTAAGATAGTACGTGTGTTCTGATTGGTTAAAAACCTATGGTTTATTGTGCTGGTAAACTCATAGAAAACTGAAACATGCTTTAAAGTTATTTTATAAAAGCAATGGACCACACTTTTTATGGGTTTACTGGTGTGATAACCCACTTGGGTCAAAGTGATGTAAAATGTATAATTTAATGGATAATTAGTAATAAAAACCACAGCTGTAGTGGAATGTTACATTATAATGCTATTTAATAATAATTCAAGATAATAATATTAACAATAATAATATTATTAGGGGACATTAAGCAAAAAAAACTGATTTGTGATAGCCTGTTCTGGGCTCTCAAATGGTAGAGATGATGCATAAGTGAGAGATACATCAAAATATGAGCACTTCCTCTCCCAAATTTCCTCCCATTTTATTTTCCATGTTCGTGATTTCTCAATTCCACAGACCCGACTATCTTGGAGCCCGAAACAGGCTAGATTTGTCAGTGGCAAACTGATCAAAATGGTCTAAATAATTGAAAAAAATAAATTATCACATACACTCCTGAGACAAAAGCAAAAGCAAATACTTTCAAAAAGCAGCAGATGCTTTGTAAGCCATAGCCAATCAATCATAACTTAGTTGAATTCTTCTTCCTCACTTTTGCTACATACACTGTATGCGCATTGTAAGTTTTGGCGTGGTCTTTACTATCCAAAGCATAACAAATTCTGTTTTAAACCCTTCTGAATATAGCCTCCCATGCAGGCGCTTTTACAGCCTGCAAAAACATCCGTTTCTCCTCGCTCTTCGCCACCGGCGACGTTTTGCGAGGAGGAACGCCTGCAACTCTGAAGCAGAAATTCCATACTTACATCGCAATCCAATGTTTACATAATAAATCCAGTAGTCATGGGGTTCCAAATACAAATTTGTCCAATTTTACGTGTCTTCTGGTTGATTTTGGGAAGAGTTGTGTTCATCTGCCAACGAGCTCCAGCAAAACTCAAATGCTTCTTCTAGAGAAGACTATATTCCACAAATATTGATTGTCTTGTTAGAGATTCTTCGCGTTTACATTTGACCTTTGTGGCCTTTTGTTTTTTGTCTGTCATTCGTAAACAATAGCTAAAACAATGTAACTACTCCATCGACCAATCAACACTTCTGACCGGATTCTGGACAGATTTTACGTCAAAAGTATGGAATTTCTGTCGCTGAGTTGCAGACGTTCCTCCGTGCGAAACGTCATTATACAGAAAAATTGCTTTGTCCCTGGGGAAAGAAAGCCCTTACAATTTCTCTAAATTCCACCCACTTAATAGGGACACCCCATTGTTAATATGGAAACTTTCTATTACCCCCTCAGTGTCCGAATTAACAGGGTTTAACTGTACACAGTATAGATGATTTTCACAGTGATGTCATCAAATTGTAAAGTCAAAATAGCGAGGTTTTACGAATTCTTATTTACATTAGGTTGAAGATAAACAAAAAATAAATCTTTTTACAAGTTTCCATTACCATAGCATATTTCATTTCAAAAATACAGCAATTTGAACTTCCGAGTTTTCACAGTGCCTGACAGCAAAATACGAATGCTGTCTCACTGAAAAAAGTCTCTCCTCTTTATTTTCAGCAGTATAACCATTTAAAGTATTAGAAGATATGTTTATATGCATGTATGCTAGTTCTTGAGTGAAAAGAGAGAGCTTTTGTAGAAAAAGTGAACTCCAGATGTTTTTGATGATTTCCGGCGGCCATATTGGTGCACCAAAACGGTACACCAATATGGCGTTTCCATACAAAGCTCTACAAAGGTGCATGAAACGTTTTGGCAAATAACTCAGAAACTGTGGGCCACAAAGACCTGAAACTTGGACAAATCATTTATATTTTAGTCTTTTATAACATTTCATTTTCTTGGCTTCTTCCACTGGATGGTTTCCAATTTATTTTTTGTTGCATGATGGTGAAAACGATCTATAGGCGGTTTTCATGCAATCTCGGGAGACACAAATAACAATGGTGAAATGAACAAATGCTGGTGGACAAACAAAGCGAGCTAATGAGCGATCTTTTGTTTAATACCGTCCACCAGCATGGCGGCGATGACGTAATGCACCTATCAATGGTTTGCCCCAGGATGGGGGAGCCGGGCAACCCACGGGAATTAGACTTTGTAAAGCGCACGTGGGTGGGGATTTTGACATCCACAATGGTCCCGGCAGGGTAGGAAATTTGACTCGACCGTCATCTTGAAAAGTGGAGAGGACCTGGGAATGAGTGAGTGGTCTGTCATCTTGGAAAATAGCCAGAAGTCATTTGAGCGAGTTTCCTGCATCCAAGGATGGCTGAACGAAAGGTAAGGAGTATCGTGTTGCTTTTTTTTAAGCCAAAATGTTGTTTTTTATGCCCATCAGTGCTCTGTCTTTAAAGTTCTAATAACATAAGGTATTTTTCCTTCAGCTTTGAGAAGAAATATTTGCACAAGAGCTCATTTAGATCAAAATTTACTTCCTACTTACCTGTCTTCAGAGGATGCCGCCCTGCCTCAAGTTTTCAATACCCTCTGTGTTTATAGATTTGCTAGTATCTCCAAATGTTAAATTAAATGAAATTCTGGTCAATTGTGGACCCCAGTTACAAACATCAGTTGGATGAAAAAGAATACGACCTATTCCAGGTGATACCTGTGATGATAATTGGTACCACCAAGTTTGTGCATTAACCCCTCTTGATGACGACATGTTCTGGCATTGCACATTTTGTGTTGCTGTAAATACTATGTGAAACAATTCACAGGTATTTTCAGCACTACAGAATACGTGTGAAATTGCTAACCAAAACTGAACCATGCTAAATACCTAGAATATGCCTTCTTCATTTAGGAAAATGCACAAACTAGGTGGGGACCATTTGCCATCAAGTACTGTTACTTTCTGGAGGAGTGCTGCGATAAACTTGTTGTGAGTGCCTATCATTTCGTTTGACTTACTATGAAGGTCTGTGGTCCCCAGGGGTGGGAATTTGACTTACAATGGAGACCCAAGGGTAGGGAAATTGACATTTGAAAACCTGAAAATGTCAAATTTCCCGTGGGTTGCCCGGCCCCCCCATCCTGGGGCAAACCATTGATAGGTGCATAACGTGAAAACCACCTATAGATATTTTAATAATAATGTTACGAAGCCAAGTTAAATGATAATTACTAAGCAGCATGATGAGTTACGTGTACCTGTTGCTGATTTCCCAGACTGATTTTTCAGGATCCAACGTCATATGGGCATCCAGATTACACACATTTGGTTTCCGGGGAAAATCTTCCATGCATCGCTTTATCCAGTAGTGTTGGCCTCCTGGTAGAAAAGGATTCACTATAAACATAAGCCCGGGACAAGATTTGAGCTTGTAAGCGCGCCATTCACTAGAACAACGAAGTCCGAACTTCGAATGTATTCCCCCGACTTCGAATTTCTCTACATGTCCGCGAAAGGACGTCGGATCTTGGAAGTCAATTACTTCACTGAAGTCTGGAGGAGGTTTTTTTCGTTTATAGCGTTTATACTCTTCACGAACAAAGTCCACTCGATCTCTTGAAACCTTCTTGTCGCTGCAGAGGTCAGCATTCAAACCATCAGAGTCGATCGTGCCGTCCGCCATGTTTTTGGAAGGCTCAAATGAACAGCAGTATATTACCTTCATCACGTCAAGCGTCATGTATGAGGACACCTAACCTAGCTTGTAGACGTTTGATCATCAATTTTTTCGGGCAAATTAGAAGAATTGACGTTTCCCCGTCCCGTTCGATGGTCACCGCCTCGATCCCCTTCCTCTTTTTTGTCGCTCTCGTTCCAACTTCTCAACAAACAGGGGCACCCAACGGCAATTTTCGGGAAAATATCTGTTCGGAAGACGATTTGAGAACTAGAATTTTCGGAAAATTTGTTGTAAAATTTCTTGCTTGCCTGCCTCTCCTAGGATTTTCGAACATCGACAAAATGGTATAATTACCCATTTTACACGGATATTTACCCTAAAAAAGGCCACCTAGAATTTTCGGGAGCCTTTTCCTGGCTGAAATTTTCGAAAAGGTAAGTTTTGTTCCCTATAATTTTCGGATCACTAGACTTTCAGCTAGGAAATCCGAACAGATGAAAAGTTTTTAGGGGATGAAAATATGCCTATATCTACCGTTCAAATACTTTAGACCATCAAGTACTCTTGTCTAAGCTTGAGCATTATGGGATTCATGGGCTAGCACTTAGCTGGTTGAAAAGCTATTTGTCAAATCGCGTGCAGTTCGTCCAGTACAAAGAGACTTGTTCTATTAGGCTGACTCTGAGCTGTGGAGTCCCTCAAGGTTCTATATTAGGACCATTATTGTTTGTTTTGTATATCAATGACCTCCCTTGTGCTACTCGTCTTGCTGAAACTATGCTTTTTGCAGATGATACTAGTGTGTTTTATTCTAATCCCGATTTAAATTGTGCTATTTCTGCCGTAAATAATGATTTATCTCAAATTGATCTTTTTATGAAAGCAAATAAGCTCTCTGTTAACATAACGAAAACTAATTATATCATTTTTGCAGCAAGGCAAAAAACCAGTCGGCTTCCCAATAAATCCTGTCTTGTATGATGAGGTTTTATTAAAACAAGTAAAGGTAGTTAAATTTTTAGGGGTTTTTATCGACGAGCATCTAACGTGGAAGCCGCATATTACTTATATATGTAAGAAAATTTCAAAATCTATTGGCGTCATGTTTAGGTCTCGTTTCTTTCTTTCTGAAACAACAAAAAGTCTCTTTATTATACCTTAATTTATCCTTATTTAACATATTGTACCACAGTTTGGTCCTCCACTTATGTAACAAACCTTAATAGAATTTTTCTTCTACAAAAGCGAGCAGTACGAATTATTACAAATGCAGATTTTCGCGCGCACTCTGAACCATTATTTTTCCGTTTAAAGATTTTGGACATATACAACATTAATTCATTCTATACTGCACAATTTATGTTTTCATTTTATCATCAATTACTGCCACCGCTTTTTTCGAACCTTTTTGTTACTAGTAGCAATATTCATAATTATAATACTAGAAGTTCCTCGCATTTCCGTTCTCATGCCTGCCGAACTAACACCAAACAATTTTCTATTTTGTTCCAAGGCCCTAAAATTTGGAATTCTTTACCAAACTCAGTCACTTCGATTTTTACATTGCAATCGTTTAAAACGAAAGTTTTTGATTTTCTACTATATCGATAATGCGTCTTGTACTGTCCGTTGTTGTGTGTTGTTATAGTTCTATTGCTTAATATTATTGTAACGAGGGGGCCTCCTCGTACAAGCCTTGTGGTTTTCTGAGGTCCCCTCGCCACATCTTTGTATAATGTAATGCTTGTGTAATCTTTATTGTGGAAATAATAAATAAATAAATAAAATAAATAAATAAATAAATAAAATACGTTCAACAATGCTATGTTAAGTGGTTTTGAACTATTTGCTCGTTGGGTGCCCCTGAACAAACTCACACGGAAATACTTGCATCGCAGGCTTCATTTTCTGATCGTTTTTTGTCTTTTTGGAACAAAAAATACTTCATTTTCTGATGATTTTTGAACTAAAAAAGAGGCCAGTGCTTGCAGGGAACTTTTTTCACAAAAAACTTAACTAGCGTAGCTAAGCTGGCTAAGCACCTAGCCTGTACTTGGCTCTCAGATAGTAGGGACGACGCGAAAATTAAACAAGCCAAGCGAAAAAGGACGCGCGTGACACTGTCCAACCTTTTGAGCAGGTGAAATCAAGATAATTTTTTTAATCCCCCAAGAATCATTCGTGGGCCAAAGGGGCGAGTCGCTGGGGAGTTTGGGGGCATGCTCCACTAGAAAATTTTGAAATTTTGATGCTCTGAAACGCTATTTCTAGTGTTCTGAGAGAACAATTTCTGTCTGAACAATTTTTAATACAGTCATGTTTTGTGCTGTGTGTTAAGCAATCCGCCGGGTGGTTCAACTGAGGCGTCAATGAAACGTGATTTCAAGGTTGACTGCAACAGCACAGTTTCACGTAGCCACCAAACTGTGACCAATATGACAAGAAAACGGTTTATTTGGTCGCTGAAAAATAAACAATCAGATCAGACAATAAAAGCTTGCAATTTGTTTTGAAACCTTCAGAACATGGAAGCGGAAACAAACTATTGTAGGCGCTCAAAAAGTTGGAACGGTAACTTATATTGAGAGTACTCTATGCGTCACGTTTGGCCTTCAAGCTTTAGATTAGAGGAATTTAATTGACAGTCAAGCTAAGTTTCAGGAGGGTTAAACTTGCTGTAATTCGACGCATTTAGTGGAGTACGAAATGGATGTTAAGATACCACAGATTTCGCGTACTGACTGTCTAGCAGAGGAGAAAAAGAATGGAGCCAATTATGAGGAGGCCATGAACGAGGCTTTCAAGGAGATATTTACGAATCTAAAGGAGATCGAAAAGGACACCAGAATGAGAAGACTCAGAGCAGATTTGGAGAGACGAAGAAGTAGTGCTCCGGCTACAGTCCTCAGAGACCAATTGAAAGCTTTCAGAAAACCTAAACAAACAGAAAGACGATTGTCTACACCTCCTTTGACAACTTGGTCAGAAGAAGTAAATAAAATGTCCACCCAGCTACCACAAAAACCTAGTTCGGGGAAGAGAAACAAATCATCTGAATTACCGACTGCGCCACATCCGCGGAGATCAAGATTGTCGCCGACCACGCGGTGGGTTTTGGCTTGTTCTGAAGAGGACGGGGTATGAACAGTGAGTTGTTTAAGATCTTGAAAACTCAGGAAAAGGTTTAAAATAACGGCTTTGACAGCTTGGAGCCTAGTAAGGAACGTGCAATTTGCGATGAAAGCGTGCGCTACAGATCTGTTGCGATTAAGTGTTTAACATTCAGTAGTGTAATGTCACCGAAGTGAAACAGAGTTTTACTCCGTCCTCACTAGTGTTTGCTACAATAGTTGGAGATTACTTTTCAAATCGCTCATGGTCTTTTTACTAAGCGGTTTCTTCGTGTTAGAGTTTCTACTTATTCCGAAGGGCGTCACCACATGAAACCCTAGCTCTAGGCATCGGTTTTGAAACAGAGTTTATCCTAAGTTAGCAAAACCACATTACTTTAGATAAGCCCTACTATCAGGTGGGTCTAGCTAAAGGTCCTTCCACTGATTGCCTTAAATCTGATATCTGATTGAGTCTAGACTATTAAAAGAAAAGACAATATGGTTTATCTTGAATAACATCTACTAGCGGTAATCTGTCTAAATGCCGAACATGCTTTGTTCAATTGTGGTTTTTTTAAGTCTATCAGTAGCTAGCAGTTTTGTAAACAGAATGATTTGCATTGTCCATAAAACTATATATAAACAAATGCGTTGACCTATAAAAAATTCACGGCCAAGGCCGGGTTGTTCAAAGCTGGCTTTATCAACCTAGGCCTAGGGTTTGTGCGAAATTTGAATTCACACTGTAAAAGCTGAAAAAGCAAGTTCAGTTTATTTCCTGTCGTCTACAATTTGATAATTGGATACGCTAAAAGGATTGAAAAAAATTATCCGAGGAAATGTACCCTGGGTACCAGAGGTTTTTCTCGCGTGCGGCGGGAGTTTTCGGTGTTGGCCGAAGGCTGACCTGTTAAATACAAGAAAAGAAACCCGGGTTTATAGCACTAAGCGGCCCTCGAACAACTGGTCCAGGTTAATAAACACCGCATTGGAATATGTATAAATTGATATATAGTATACCCACCTGAGTGTACCAGAAAGACTTCAAAAGATTCAGTTTATTAACTTAATTAAGTAATCCGAGGGACAAGCGTCATCGGACTCATTACTTTTGCTTAATTTCATTTGCTTTCATTTGTTTTTATTCTTCCTGTTTTCATGTCCTTTCCGAAAAGTGAAAGTAATATGTGGGTACTAAGTTTTAATTGGTTAAATATATAAAAATTGGATCGGATGATGTACCTCAAGGCTGATATTATTTGCGGCAACTACCTGAGTTTGTGATCAGTTCAGTTGTAATTAAGTGTTCAGTAAATTCAGCAAATTGCAATTAATTTTAAGTACGCCAAAGTTGCCATAGTAAGTCTGTTTTCGCATTTTTTGCTCAAACTTTGCAAAATCAGGTCAAATTAGATACTCGCAAAATACAATGTTTTCAAAATCGCAGGAAGAAGAAAGCCACGACTGATAGTTCAGTAGCCTTAAGGTATATAGTATCTAACAATTTTGACAAATAATTCTGTGTAATCTCATACAGTCGGCTTGTCTATTGATAGTAATAAGCCCTGAGGCAAAACGAAAAACTGGTGCAAAAATAATTGTTTATTCTACTAGGAAAAAAAAATTTAATTACCGTTAAAGGCTGACCTGAAATAAGGTGTTTATCTCACAGTCTATTTGTTCTTCAGTTAAAAACATATTAAAAATTCTTTAAACACAGATTCTCTCTTGCACAGAGTTAACAAAGGGTGGGCTTTGACGTCAGAGGCGATTGGGTACGGCAGCCATGCATTCAATAGCAACTTTTTTTTCTATTTAAAGACATAAATAACTGAACTAAAAGCAAAAGAAACGCTTAGTCACCATCATCGATATCACAAGCATTGATTGCTTCTTATTCAAGCTTAAAAAGTTGTAGTTATGTACTACAAACCTACACTGAATCCAACGACTAACCGTTTCGTTTTGTTTCCGTTTTTCGTCGTTTGTTTACTCGAAGTTTCATTTCTTTAGTCAGTTTAGGAAATAGATGTGTAAAGTTTAAATAGAAAAGTCGTTTAATCCTCTGGCCTCTATATGCAATCGTTTCAAGCTCTTGTTCTCCACAAAGCCCCCGACAGAATCTGTATGTGTACTGAACTGATGAGTTACTCAGTCACTTTCGTTAGCCATCAGTATTATATAATTTGCGCTTACAGAGCCATAAACCGCCGTCAGTGACTTTGCAAATGAGCAAAGTAAGCAGCCTGCAATATAATTGATTAATCTCCAAAACATAATTACTACGCCTATTACTCGACTGTAATGGTCATGTTTAAACATGTTTTGATGAAACGACATTAACTGGTAGAGCCATGCATTGCTCAATTGAGCCAAATGGGTGAACAGCGCTGACTTCCTTGAATTCAGTGAAGAGAACCGAGGCAATGAAAAGCCAAAAGCCGAAAAGAGTAAGTTACGACGAGGCCATGAATGAGGCTTTCCAAGTAATCTTCGAGAACCTTAAGGAGATTGAAAAGGAAAAACAAAAGAAATTGAGACAAAAACAAAATTTTGAGAAACGAAGAGGCGATACTCTTTCTGCAGTTCTCAGCGAAGAAACGTTAGTTTATAGAACACATTACCAAGAGAGAAATTTGTTTACCACTGTACTCCAACCAGGTCAAGTTCGCGGAAAGTAGAGAGCTGAATTGTCTGCATAAACAACGCCCACAGTACTGAGCTGGCCATAATCACAACTCCGCATGAATTAGCTTCGCCAGCGAGTACCAGTTAAAATAGAAAATGTAAAGAGTCTTGGCCCAGCTCGGCTTGTTCAAGAAGCAAGGTAAAAGAAACCAGTTACTCGAGACTTACATTATTTAAGCCTTGTATTGCAAAATAACACATACGGGGAAGTTTAAGACAACGCAAAGAAACGCTTATCAACTCATGCGGTGTTTAAGCCAAACTATTTTGGCAGGATTTTGCCCGGGGGAGGACTCAGCATATGAAAGGGGTGGGGATGCTTGTCGTCTCGCTTAGGGGTGTAAATTTCGGATTTTGGTCTCACTTAGGGTGTTCTGGGCAAAAGGCCATCATATTTAGCCGTAAAGGTCTCGTTCAGGGCTGCACGCGAAAAGTATAGAAATATAATATTATCTGTGTTTCAACAGGGTCTTTTTTAGGGGTCAAAAAAAGTTTGGGCCACGCCCAGATCGCTCTCCTTTAGGGGTTTAATTCAAAATTTCAGACGAGCATCCCCACCCCTTTCATATGCGGAGTCTCCCCCCGGGGATTTTGTTTGTGACGCGGGCCTCTAGATTCAACATTGAATCCTATTTCTTACATACCAAAAAAAAACAATGTTGCTCTAAACCTTTTTTTTTTTCAATTAATAGAATTTATAAACCTACGGTCAGCCTAATTTACATTTCAGTTCCTACATTTCGTAGATTCTAAAGAATTGAAAGGGGCCGGCTTAAACACAATTTTAGTTGTGAAAACTGACTCTCTCTCATGTCTTAGACTGAATAATGAAATTAAGTTATGATGATTTTAATGTTCAATACATTTTTTATGACGTATAAGATAGATTTACAATCATTACATTTTTAATGTCTCGGTATATTTAGGATTCAAGTCTATGAGTTGGTATCTTCATATTCCCGGATTCAGATAACTTTCTACAAGTTTGAGCAACAAACGTCGCTCAAACATACACTATGTTCTGCTTTCCTATGTAAGGATTTTACTTATGCTGCATTTATCCTACGTAGTCTTCTTCCTTAATCTCAATGACATTATCAAGGGACATAATATTAGTTCATCTTAATTAATGTGCCCCTCTCCTCTTCAGTGGCATATTCCTTTAACTGACATTTTTGTGTTAAGGTCTCGGTAAATGAAAATTTTAGTACATTGCTCGATTTTGTTTTTTTTGGATTTTTGGCATGAGTGGGTCCTAAATTTTAATTTGGCAGAAAAAGAAAATCAGAAAGTGCTTTTTAACCCTTCTAAAATGAGCCTTTTCTGAGCTAACCAGCCAAGCGTGGACTTCGCGCTAACTCTTTAGAGCTGATTTTCTCTCACTCTATTTTAGACGCAAAAATCAAAATTCTCCGACCTCCAGTCGAGACAGGTTTTAAGCTATCGCTTTGAAACTTTCAGATATGATGGATAATGATATAGACTCAAAAAGGGTGTGAGGAATTTTCCGATTTCCCTTTGTAACTCATTTTATGTCAGTTTCTTTGCGTAAATCGCGCTCGAGATTCGACTTTTTAGTTTGAAATGCAATAATTCCGCTAACACGAGACATCTGCAAATTTCCTCACACCCTTTTTTAGGTCTTTTATCTGTCAATCAGATGCAATAAAAAGGAAGTGAATATTTAACAACGCGAAAGGGCTGGAGCTTCAGCAGTAAACTCCATACCTCTGAGTTCGAGAACAAAAAACTTAACAGATGTAATTTAGTCTTTTACTTTAATTTGATATGTAACTTGCCTTTGGGCACCGACTAGAATTTTTTCTGTGGGCAATTTTACCGAGACCTTAACAGAAAATATCTGTTCGGAAAAATCTGTTCGGAAGACGATTTGAGATCTAGAATTTCCGGAGCATTTGTTGTAAAATTTCTTGCTTGCCTGCCTCCCCTAGGACTTTCGAACATCTACAAAATGGTATAATTACCCATTTTTAACGGATTTTGACCATAAAAAAGGCCACCTCTGGGCCACCTAGAATTTTTGGGAGCCTTTTCCTGGCTGAAATTTTTGAGAAGGTAAGTTTTTATCCCTATAATTTTCGGATCACTAGACTTTCAGCTAGGAAATCCGAACAGATGAAAAGTTTTTAGGGGATAAGAATATGCCTATATCTACCGTTTGAATACTAAAATACGTTCAACAATGCTATGTTCAGTGGTTTTGAACTATATCCTCGTTGGGTGCTCCTGATTATAAACTAAACTGGAGAAAATAAAATACAAATACAAATTCTCATACGCTCTAGGGGAAGGGAAAATTAAGGCTTCTGCTGAAGCGCTAAAATATTGCAGTTTTAATTGTCTAAATTCTCCGTTCGACATAGTACAAACCCAAACTCTCTCAGGAACTGGACCCGGCAGCCAAGCAAAATCACCGCAGAATAACATCAACAGTGAAGTGCGCGGGCATAATTGAAAAAAAAAATGTATAAAGAAACAAGATAATATAATGCGTTAACTAGTAGTTTAAAGGATAACATGGAAAATATGAACTTAATTTTTCTAGCGTTCAATTTGTATTAATATGTCGTGGAGTTGAACAAGCTTCCTGAGTTCAAGATTCTAGAAAGCAGAACTCGTGGAATCAAGATTTTTGATAGTCAAAACCTGAATTCAAATTTTGTAAGCCTGGCAAAGATTTAGGCAAACCTTGTTCAGATCAGCATACGGCTCAATGAACTTGACGTTCTAGGAAGACGATTCTGCATTGTCTTTGCTTAAAAGTGGACAAGTTACAGTGAAGTTAGCATATTAAATAGCAAATAAAACCATTCGGAGGGCAATTTTGCTAATGAAACGTCACAAGGCAAGTCGTAAAAGAAAACGACTGCTTAAAATTTTCTTGGGTTTCGAGAGATCGCTTGCTGCTTCCTTATTGAATTTGATTTGCTTTACCCGCACGTTTCCAAGATCTTGAATTCAGGATTTTGCTGGTCATTAACACTAACTCCAATGCAATAACTTTGGGCGCGTTCGATTAACCGTATTCCTGGGATTACATATATAGGGAATGAACTCTACTAACGACGGTTATTTAAACGGAGTTTAGCCAGTGTTTAACAAAACCGATTTCTAAGGCATTTTCGTTTTTCCCAACGCTTTTATCTACTGAAACACCGTTTATCGTGAGAGGTTACATGAAAGCATGTAGCGCCGACTAGAAAGCCGGTACTTCAGATAACACACTAAAAGCAAGAGATCTGGAAGTCCAAAGATTTCTTAAACCCCGGCCTAAGTTAAACCTCGTTTATATAACCGACCCTGAAAATCACTTGTTTTGGCTTTTATTGTATGATAAAATCCAGAACTGTCTGATGAACTGTCTATGATGAATGTAGCATTCTAATAGTCCAAAAATCAGTTTCAGTTGAAGATATTTGTCACAAAGTTCTGCGCATTCCTATTCAGAAATAGGACCAAGCTAACGCACACTAAATTAAACCCGGGTCAAACGTCGCTCTTCACATGTGACGAGGGTAATGCTAATGAGCAAAATTTATTTTTCGCATTCATTAGCACTATGAAGTTCAACGTTCGTCCCGGGCCTAACAATACATATCACAAGAGAGTCAACCTCCTTCACGTGCATCCCAGAGACTCGTGAGTCAGCAAACTTTTCATTTCTAAAGAATCACGAGCCGTGACTTTTGTCAAAGAGTTGGAATGTGATTGGATACAAACTTAAGACCGCCTATAATCCGGTTGGATGCACCTTATATTAATATAAGAAAAACTTAGCTCAAATGTTCACAATTAAGCTGACTTGCAGCTGTTGCAGTTCAGAAGGTTTCGCAGTCTTCTGTTGTGACAACTATCGACTACGTGGACTATTAGGTGAAGAACAAAGCCAGGGGATGAAAAGCAAACACAACAAAGGTCTTTGCTACGAAGACGCCATGAGAGAGGCCTTTAGTGAGATCTTTCAAAATCTCAGGGAGATTGAAAAGAACACTGAGAAGAAGAGACAGAAAATGGATTTCGAAAGAAGAAGAGGTAGCGCTCCTGCTTTATCACTACTTAAGGAGGAAAATACATTTTTTAGGCAACCAGCAATAAGGCGAGGTTCTGCACCTGTCCTGCTTAAATCAAGTCCTACGAAAGACATTAAGTCACCGTCTCCTAAAATACATTTGCTTGATGATGGAGTGAATATTATCGTCTTTTGACGAAGCATACGGTGATTTTGATTGGTCTTTCGACGCTGAAATCACCGCACGCAAAATAAATGAAAGTGGAAAGCCGTGACTGAGTTACACTCATGCCACAAGATAAGTGGAGGTGAAGTGCTAAAGGACACATCCATGCATTAAAAGACAGAGTTGATAACCTGATAACAGTTAAGCTCTCTTCATCGGTTGCAGATTTCTCAGTTCTAAATGAAAGTTGTGTGGTTAATAATTCATGTAGTGTACGTAGAAATGCAAGAACTCTAAATTCTTAAAAGTTATACTAAGCTGTTATTTAAAAGAAAGACGCTTTTATGACTGAAAAAAGATCGAGCGTTGTTTATAGGTAGGCCGCTTGCTTACTAATTAGTATTTGTGTAGAGTGATTTCATTTTGATTAAAGTACACATTTGAGAAACAAAATGTGCTGTATTTGATCAAACTCTTAGAATAAAAGTCACAAAGGACTTGCTAAGTTAATTTACGGGATGCAAAATTCAGAGAAGCACAGGTTAAAGGTAATAGTCGGTTCATACTTAATACCTGTTTCCTTTTTCCAGCAAGTTCGTGAAGACGCCACAGTCTTATGTAAGACATGGTTTATTCTTCGTCCTTTTCAGATCATCTTTCTCTAAAACGTTCTGAAAATTTCTACACTAAAAAAAATGGTTAACAGTTGTGAGTTTATGAAATTTCCCTCTTTAATTGCAGAAACCGATGAATGGGGTACATGTAGAGCATAACTGATAGCCTGAGGGGTTTTAGATCTCAGTGCACGTGCAGGAATTTTAATCGATTATTGTCAGAGTGGGACAGTTTCTAAAAGAAGTTACTCATGCTGTTAAAGTAACTCTTAAAAGAGTCACTTTAAAAAATAAAAAATATCGTAGTTTATCTTTGCCGGTTCTACTTTAGTTCCAGAAAATACAGTCACGAGCTTTTGCAAGGTCTCTTAATTCTTATGCTGCAGAGTGAAAGCGAAAACAAGCTAAATACGCTGAAAATACCACACTTCAGTAACTTTTCGTAAACGACTCAGTGAGAACTACTAACATTTAACTCACCGGCTCAGCTACTGCAGGTATATATATAATTAAAACGATTATCGTACAATAACACTGCTAAAGCGGTGTATTAAATTATGTTATCATTACAACAACCAGTAATTTACGTTTTTTTCGAAGAATGTATATAAACTGCTAAACAATAGTGTCATTGATACGATGAAAATAGGTGCTTCAAAGCTCCGCTTAGAATGAGTTGTTTTATTGGATAACGAAACAACAAATAAATAACCCTAGCAGTGTCCATAGGGCTGAAACAATAGCAGGTGTGGGTTTCAAAAGCCGCAGATTTCTGATGAATCTGATAGCTTCGTGGCAAAAGATGTGTGCGACTTACATAAGACACTTCACTTTACATAAGATTCGTCTTATGTAAGACGCGAGCGCGCCGTAAAAATGGCATTAATTAAACGTTAATTAAGACGCGACCTTAGGCTATAATCACACCAGACTATGCCGGATACCTTTCCGTGTCGACACGAAAAGCTATAGCATGAAAATCTATAATCTGATTTATGACCCTCCTTAATTAGAGATCGGCGGGCCGCAGCTTCGTTCCGTAGCAGAAATCACGCGGGAATCACCGTCCTTCTGTTTGAACATAAGCGTTATCTGTTCAGCCCTATCTGGTGTCGTTTCCGTGAGGCGGCGTAAAAGCCATCAGGCATAGTGTAAACATAGCATTAGAAAAGTGTTACAGGAGCTAAGGT
The DNA here is from genome assembly GCA_942486035.1 of Porites lobata. Classification (NCBI taxonomy): domain Eukaryota; kingdom Metazoa; phylum Cnidaria; class Anthozoa; order Scleractinia; family Poritidae; genus Porites; species Porites lobata. Next base: position 1,384,533 of record CALNXK010000133.1, read on the forward strand.
TCGCGTCTAACCTAAGTAGCGTCTCATCTAACATTCCTGCTAACATTATATGCACCATTTATGTCCTCAAGATTTCCTTCTTACATGCATAAGTCGCACTTCGTCACTCCTGAGGTCACGTGTTTCTGCTCCGGTAATTTCGATGTATAATTTGTCGATTAATTTGATACATAATAGTCTCGCAACTCACTTAAATAAAAACAAACTTGACCCAGGTTTCCCAAGCAACAAGTTTATAAAAAGAAGAACCGCTAGAATTAACATCCTGAAAATGATGAAGCACTGGCAAATGTGTTTATTGTTGGAAGTATTTTGAATAAATGAGAAAACAATTATTGGATTCAACTTTCGTATCATATCAAGAATTGAGGGTGTTGATCCATCGGCTACCCTGCAAACTGTGGTTTTTGAATTTCTCCAGGCCAGACGCTAAGCTACGAATGGAGAGAAACCACTGCCAGCAACCGTTTGCTTCGAACCGCCTTCCAGCACCATCGACGAATAAATTAACCAGGTAAACTCCGTTTAAAAAGAATTAAGAATATGGCGCATTTGCTTACTCTTATAACTGCTGCCCTAAGGCCAGCCTGCTGAATTTGCGCTCCTTCAGTTCTTATCGCGATTATTCCTTCTCACTATATTTTGTCAAATGTCGGCGAACCCTCCTGGAGTTGAATTATTTCGAGGGACCATATCCAAGTTCAGAAAAACCTGTTATTGCTTTTTGACGATGTCGTTGCCGTCGCGTCTTTGGATCCCGGGACGGGATTCCCATATGAAGGGGGGTTGGTGGGTGGCGTGAATTGGCGTGATTTTCGACGCAAAGTTTGAATTAAATCCCCAAAGAATACCAATCTGGACGTGGCCAAACTCTTTTTTGACTCCCAAGAAGGGAATATTTTAAACTTTGCTCACATGAATCGAGTAAATAAAACAAATTGAAAATATATAATTTTCTTATATTTCTTCGCGTGCAACCCTAAAAGCTAAGGGACCTTTTATAGGGGCGTCCGCCTCCGAGCTTTGGGTTGTAGGCGCCACGTTGATACGCGTGCTCGATGGCAAAAGCAACTGGTTGCTCGCAGTGGTTTTTCTACCTTCGTAGCGTAGCGTTCGACCCTGAAGAAACCACTGCTCGCAGGGTAGGGCTCGGCAGATAAAAAACAGTTGATCAGTGATGTCTGCGTCATTGTTTCAATAGATATTCGAGAATTTTGATCATTCTTCTATTATCTTCAATGAATAAAAATTAGGGGAGTTGTTAAAAATATACTAGAAAGTTGGAACTAATATTTAAATTGGGGTTGTGGGGTTCCGCCTTCTAGGATCTTCCTGGTTCTAGAATCTTTCTTAGGGACTGTTTTTATGAAGGAGTCCTTCATAAAAACGGTCCCTAAGAAGACCAACTGGTTTATGTGTAGTGTACCTTTTTCTACCCTTTATTCTTACGTTCCCAATTCAATCCTAATGGTCAGAACCGCTATTTCTAGTGTTCTGAGAGAACAATTTCTGTCTGAACAACTTTTAATACAGTCATATGTTGTGTGTGTTAAGCAATCCGCCGGGTGGTTCAACTGAGGCGTCAATGAAACGTGATTTCAAGGTTGACTGCAACAGCACAGTTTCACGTAGCCAACAAACTGTGACCTAGACAAGAAAACTGTTTATTTTGGTCGCTGAAAAATAAACACTCAGACTAGACAATAAATTAAAGCTTGCAGTTTGTTTTTGATACCTTCAATTTAGAGTATGGAAGCGGAAACAAACTATTGTCGGCGCACAAGAAGTTGAAAGTAACTTAAATTGAGACTACTCTATGCGTCACGTTTGGCCCGTCAAACTTTAGACACTTATGCTAAGTTTCAGGGGACAGTCAGATTTGTTGCAATTCCAAGCGTTTAGTGGAGTAAGAATAGGATCTTAAGATGCAACAGATTTCGCGTACTGATTGTCTAACAGAGAAGAAAAAGAATGGAACGGATTATGAAGAGACCATGAAAGAGGCTTTCAACGAAATATTTACGAAATAAAGGAGAGCAAAAAAGACACCAGAATGAGGAGACTCAGAGGAGATTTGGAGAGACGAAGAAGTAGTGCTCCGGCCACAGTCCTCAGAGACCAGTTGAAAGCTTTCAGAAAACTTAAACAACCAGAAAGACGATTGTCTACACCTCCTTTTAATAACGAGGACAACTTGGTCAAAAGAAGTATATAAATGAAGTGTCCACTCAGCTACCACATAAACCTAGTTCGGCGAAGAGTACCAAATCAGTAAATTACTGACTGTTTCACATCCACGGAGATCAAGTTTGTTGACGACCAGGCAGTGAGTTTTGGCTTGTTTTGAAGAGGACGGGGTATGAACAGGGATTTTAAGATCTTAAAAACTCAGGGAAAGGTTTAAAATAACGGCTTTGACCGGGCGGTTACTCCTGAGAATTCTTGGTGGGGGTGGGTCGCCTGGTTCTCCAAATCCTGACCCTATTTCAGAACAAAAAATGACGGTCATTTTTCACACACGTTTTCATCAGTCGTTTATCTTGGATAGGTCTGAATAATACTGATCTACTAAAGGTAACTGTTTAAATGCCGAACTTTCTTTTTTCAATTGTGGTTTTGTTGAGTCTACCAGTAGCTAGTAGATGTGTAAACAGAATGATTTGCATTGTCTATAAGGTATTAAAAATATAAACAAACGCGTTGACCTAAAAAAATTCACGGCCATGGCCCGGGGCCGAGTGTTAAAAGCTGGCTTTAGATAACCTAGATTTAGTGCGAAATTTGAATTCAGATCTATAAAAGCTGAAAAAGCAAATTCAGTTTATTTTCTTTCGTCTACAATTCGATGATGGATACGCTAAAAAGAACTGAAAAAACTATCTGAGTCAATGCTGTTAAATACAAGAAAAAGAAAAAGAAATCCAGGTTAATTAATAGCGATAAGCGGCCTTCGAACAACTAGCCCAGGTTAATAAACGCATACAGTATACCCAACTGAATGTATCGGAAAGACACAAGAAAGCGGGTTTCAACAGATTATCAACTGTTTTTTTACGTTATTCAGTGGACAAGCGTCATCGGACTCACTTCTTTTGCTTTGATTTGCTTTTCTTCTTTCTGCTTTCATATCCTTTCGTTTATAACGTTTATACTCTTCACGAACAAAGTCCACTCGATCTCATGAAACCTTCTTGTCGCTGCAGAGGTCAGCATTCAAACCATCAGAGACGACCGTGCCGTCCGCCATATTTTTCGGAGGCTCAAATGAACAGCAGTATATCACCATCATCACGTCAAGCGTCATGTAATGCAACACGAAACCTACTTGTCGACGTTTGATCGGGCAAATTAGATGAATTGACGTTGCCCCGTCCCCTTCGATGGTCTTCGATCCCCTTCCTCTTTTTTGTCGCTCTCGTTCCGAACTTTTCAACAAACTCGCAGGAAAATACTTGCTTCGCAGGCTTCATTTTCTGATAGTTTTTTGTCTTTTTCGAACAAAATGTACTTCATTTTCTGGTGATTTTTGAACTAAAAAAGTAGTAGGGGCGACGCGAAAATTAAACAAGCCAAGCGAAAAAGGACGCGCGTGACACTGTCCAACCTTTTGAGCAGGTGAAATCAAGATAATTTTCGCAGGGGTGAGTCGCTAGGGAGTTTTGGGGCATGCTCCACTAGAAAATTTTGAAATCTTGATGCTCTGAAACGCGATTACTAGTGTTCTGAGAGAACAATTTCTGTGAGAACAATTTTTAATATACCGGAGTCATGTTTGGTGCCGTGTGTTAGGCAATCCGCCGGGTGGTTCAAGGCGTGAATGAAACGTGATTTCAAGGTTGACTGCAACAGCACAGTTTCACGTAGCCACCAAACTGTGACCAATATGACAAGAAAACGGTTTATTTGGTCGCTGAAAAATAAACAATCAGATCAGACAATAAAAGCTTGCAATTTGTTTTGAAACCTTCAGAACATGGAAGCGGAAACAAACTATTGTAGGCGCTCAAGAAGTTGGAACGGTAACTTATATTGAAACTACTCTATGCGTCACGTTTGGCCTTCAAGCTTTAGTGTAGAGGAAATTCATTGACACTTACGCTAAGTTTCAGGACGGTTAAACTTTCTGTAATTCCACGCATTTAGTGGAGTATAGTACGAAATGGATGTTAAGTTACCACAGATTTCGCGTACTGATTGTCTAGCAGAGGAGAAAAAGAATGGAGCCAATTATGAGGAGGCCATGAACGAGGCTTTCAAGGAGATATTTACGAATCTAAAGGAGATCGAAAAGGACACCGGCAGAATGAGGAGACTCAGAGCAGATTTGGAGAGACGAAGAAGTAGTGCTCCGGCTACAGTCCTCAGAGACCAATTGAAAGCTTTCAGAAAACCTAAACAAACAGAAAGACAATTGTCTACACCTTCTTTAACGAGGACAACTTGGTCAAAAGAAGTAAATGAAATGTCCACCCGGCTAACACATAAACCTAGTTCAGGAAAGAGAAACAAATCATCTGAATTACCGACTGCGTCACTTCCGCGGAGATCAAGATTGTTGCCGACCACGCGGTGGGTATTGACTTGTTCTGAAGAGGACGGGGTATGAACAGTGAGTTGTTTAAGATCTTGAAAACTCAGGAAAAGTTTTCTAAATAACGGCTTTGAGAGCTTGGAGCCTTGTAAGGAACGTGCAATTTTGCGATGAAAGCGTGCGCTACAGATCTGTGGCGACTAAGTGTTTAACATTATAGTGTAATGTCACCCGAGTGAAACAGCGTTTTACTCCGTCCTCACTTGTGTTTGCTACAATAGTTGGAGATTACTTTTGAAATCGCTCAAGGTCTTTTTACTAAGCGGCAGAGACTAAGCGGTTTCTTCGTATTAGAGTTTCTACTTATTCCGAAGGGCGTCACCACATGAAACCCTGGCTCTAGACATCGGTTTTTGAAACAGAGTTTAGAATAAGTTAGCAAAACCACATTATTTTAGATAAGCCCTACTATCAGGTGGGTCTAGCTTAAGGTCCTTCCACTGATTGCCTTAAATGCGATATCTGATTGAGTCTAGACTATTAAAAGAAAAGACAATATGGTTTATCTTGAATAACATCTACTAGCGGTAATCTGTCTAAATGCGGAACATGCTTTGTTCAATTGTGGTTTTGTTAAGTCTATCAGTAACTAGCAGTTTTGTAAACAGAATGATTTGCATTGTCCGTAAAACTATATATAAACAAATACGTTGACCTAAAAAAAATTCACGGCCAAGGCCGGGTTGTTCAAAGCTGGCTTTATCAACCTAGGCCTAGAGTTAGTGCGAAATTTGAATTCACACTGTAAAAGCTGAGAAAGCAAGTTCAGTTTATTTCCTGTCGTCTACAATTTGATAATTGGATACGCTAAAAGGATTGAAAAAAATTATCCGAGGAAATGTACCCTGGGTACCAGAGATTTTTCTCGCGTGCGGCCAAAGGCCGACCTGTTAAATACAAGAAAAGAAACCCAGGTTTATAGCGCTAAGCGCGGCCCTCGAACAACTGGTCCAGGTTAATAAACACCGCATTGGAATATGTATAAATTGATATCTAGTATACCCACCTGAGTGTACCAGAAAGACTTCAACAGATTTAGTTTATTTACTTAATTACTGAAGTAATCCGAGGGACAAGCTTCATCGGACTTATTACTTTTGCTTAATTTCATTTGCTTTCATTTGTTTTTCTTCTTTCTGCTTTCATATCCTTTCCGAAAAGTGAAAGTAATATGTGGGTACTAAGTTTTAATTGGTTAAATATATAAAAATTGGATCGGATGATGTACCTCGAGGCTGATATTATTTGCGGCAACTACCTGAGTTTGTGATCAGTTCAGTTGTAATTAAGTGTTCAGTAAATTCAGCAAATTGCAATTAATTTTAAGTACGCCAAAGTTGCCATAGTAAGTCGGTTTTCGCATTTTTTGCCCAAACTTTGCAAAATCAGGTCAAATTAGATACTCGCAAAATGAGATGTTTTCAAAATCGAAGGAAGAAGAAAGCCACGACTGATAGTTCAGTAGCCTTAAGGTATATAGTATCTAACAATTTTGACAAATAATTCTGTGAAATCTCATACAGTCGGCTTGTCTAAAGATAGCAACAAGTCCTGAGGCAAAACGAAAAACTGGTCCAAAAATGATTGTTTATTCTGCTAGGAAAAAAATTTTAATTACCGTTAAGGGCTGACCTGAAATAAGGTGTTTATCTCACAGTTTATTTGTTCTTCAGTTAAAAACATATTAAAAATTCTTTAAACACAGATTCTCTCTTGCACAGAGTTAACAAAGGGTGGGCTTTGACGTCAACGGCGATTGGGTACGGCAGCCATGCATTCAATAGCAACTTTTTTTTCTATTTAAAGACATAAATAACTGAACTAAAAGCAAAAGAAACGCTTAGTCACTATCATTGAGATCACAAGCATTGATTGCTTCTTATTCAAGCTTAAAAAGTTGCATTGTAGTTATGTACTACAAGCCTACACTGAATTCAACGACTAACAGTTTCGTTTTGTTTCCGTTTTTCGCTGTCTGTTTACTCGAACTGGCGGTTTCATTTTTTTAGTCAGTTTGGGAAATAGATGTGTAAAGTTTAAATAGGAAAATCGTTTAATCCTCTGGCCTCTATATGTAATCTTTTCAAGCTCTTGTTCTCCACAAAGCCCGCGACAGAATCTGTATGTGTACTGAACTGATGAGTTACTCATTCATTTACGTTGGCCATCAGTACTATGTAATTTGCCCTTACAGAGCCATAAACCGCCGGCAGTGACTTTGCAAATGAGCAAAGTAAGCAGCCTGCAATATAATTGATTAATGTCCAAAACATAATTACTACGCCTATTACTCGACAGTAATGGTCATGTTTAAACATGTTTTGATGAAACGTTATTAACGGGTAGAGCTATGCATCGCTCAGTTGAGCCAAAAGGGTGAACAGCGCTGACTTCCTTGAATTCAGTGAAGAGAACCGAGGCAATGATAAGCAAAAAGCCGAAAAGAGCAAGTTTCGACGAGGCCATGAACGAGGCTTTCCAAGTAATCTTCGAGAACCTTAAAGAGATTGAAAAGGAAAAACAAAAGAAATTGAGACAAAAACAAGATTTTGAGAAAAGAACAGGCGGTACTCCTTCTGCAGTTCTCAGCGAAACGTCAGTTCATAGAACACATTACCAAGACAGAAATTTGTCTACCACTGTACCAACCAGGCCAAGTTCGCGGAAAGTAGAGAGCTGAATTGTCCACGCAAACAACGCCCACAGTACTGAGCTCGCCATAATCACAACTCCGCATGACTTAGCTTCGCCACCGAGTACCAGTTAAAATAGAAAATGTAAAGAGTCTTGGCTCTGCTCGGCTTGTTCAAGATGCAAGGTAAAACTCGAGACTTACATTATTTGAGCCTTGTATTGCAAAATAACACTCACCGGGAAGTTTAAGACAACGCAAAGAAACGCTTATCAACTCATGCAGTGTTTAAGTCAAACTACTTTGGCAGGATTTTGTTTGTGACGCGGGCCTCTAGACTTAACATTGAACCCTATTTCTTACATACCAAACAAAAAAAACAATATTGCTCTGAACCCTTTTGTTTTTAATTAATAGAATTCATAAACTACAGTCATCCTAATTTACATTTCTTTCTACATTTAGTAGATTCTAAAGAATTGAAAGGGGCTTAAACACAATTAGCTTTGAAAACTGACTCTAATACTGTCTTAGACTGAATAATAAAATTAACTTATGCTTATTTTAATGTTCACTACATTTTATATGACGTATAAGATAGATTTACAATCATCACATTTCAATGTCTCGGTATATTTAGGATTCAAGTCTATGAGTTTGTATCTTCATGTTCCCGGATTCAGATAACTTTCTACAAGTTTGAGCAACAAACGTCGCTCAAACATACACTATGTTCCGCTTTCCTATATAAGGATTTTACTTATACTACATTTATTCTACGTAGTCTTCTTCCTTAATCTCAATAACATTATCAAGGGACGTAATATTAGTTCATTTTAATTAATGTGCCCCTCTCCTCTTCAGTGACATATTCCTTTAATTAACATTTTTGTTAACAGATGTAATTATAAACTAAACTGGAGAAAATAAAATGCAAATACAAACACAAATTGTCATACGCTCTAGGGGAAGGGAAAATTAAGGCTTCGGCTGAACTGCTAAAATATTGCAGTTTTAATTGTCTAAATTCTCCGTTCGACATAGTACTAAACTAAACTCTATCAGGAGCTGGACCCGGCAGCCAAGTAAACTGCAGAATAACAGCAACAATGAAGTGCAAGTTATTAAATGTGGGCATAATTGAAAAAAAAAATGTATTAAGAAACAAGATAATATAATGCGCTACTAGTTTAAAGGATAACATGGAAAATATTGAACCTAATTTTTATAGCGTTCAATTTGTATTAATATGTCGTGGAGTTAGAACAAGCTTCCTGAGTTCAAGATTCCGCCTAGAAAGAAGAACTCGTGAAATCAAGATTTTTGATAGTCAAAACCTGAATTCAAATTTTGTAAGCCTGGCAAAGATTTAGGCAAACCTTGTCCACATCAGCATACGGCTCAATGAACTTGACGTTCTAGAAAGATGATCCTGCATTGTCTTTGCTCAGTTAAAAATGGACAAGCTAAAAACCATCTGGTGGGCGGTTTTGCTTATCAAACGTCACAAGACAAGCAACGCAGAGTCAAAAGAGAAAACAACCGCTTAAAAGTTTCTTGGGTTCACGAGAGATCGCTTGCTGCTTCCTTATTGAATTCGATTGGCTTTACGCGTACGTTTCCAAAATCTTGAATCTTTGCAAGTCATTAACACTAACTCCAATGCAATAACTTTGGGCGCGTTCGATTAACCTTATTCCTGGGATTACGCCTACGGCATAAACTCTACTAAGGACGGTTATTTAAACGGAGTTTAGCCAGTGTTTAACAACACCGCTTTCTACGACATTTTCATTTTGCCCAACGCTTTTATCTAAACACCGTTTATAGAGAGAAGTTTCATGAAAGCACATAGCCCCGAATAGAGAGCCGCTACTTCAGTAAACACACTAAAAGCAAGAGATCTGGAAGTGCAAAGATTTCTTAAACCCCGGCCTAAGTTAAACCTCGTTTAAATAACTGACCCTGAAAATCACTTGTTTTGGCTTTCATTGCATAGTAAAATCCAGAACTGCCTGACATAAGTAATCAATATGATGAATGTAGCATTCTAATAGTCCAAAAATCAGTTTCAGTTGAAGAGATTTGTCACAAAGTTCTGCGCATTCCTATTCAGGAATACGACCAAGCTAACGCACGCTAAATTAAACCCGGATCAAACTTCGAGCCTCACATGTGACAAAGGTAATGCTAATGAGCAAAATTTATTGTTCTCATTCATTAGCACTATAAAGTTCAACGTTTGACGCGGGCCTAACAATACATAGCACAAGAGAGTCAACTTCCGTCACGTGCATCCCAGAGACTCGTGAGTCAGCAAACTTTTCATTTCTAAAGAACCACTAGCCGTGACTTTGTCAACGAGTTGTTTGGAATGTGATTGGATACAAACTTTTGACCGCCTTTAATCCGGTTGGATGCACCTTATATTTATATAAGAAAAACTTGGCTCAAATGTTCAGAATTAAGAAAACTTAAAGCTGTTGCAGTTCAGAAGTTTTCGCCGTCTTCTGTTGTAACAACCATCGGCTACGTGAACTACTAGGTGAAGAACAAAGCCAGGGGATGAAAAGCAAACACAACAAAGGTCTTTGCTACGAAGAAGCCATGCGAGAGGCCTTTAGTGAGATCTTTCAGAATCTTAGGGAGATTGAAAACAACACTGAGAAGAAATTTAAACTGAGACAGAAAATGGATTTCGAAAGAAGAAGAGGTAGCGCTCCTGCTTTATCACCACTTAAGGAAGAAAAGGCATTTTTTAGGCAACCAGCAATAAGGCGAGGCTCTGCACCTGTCCTGCTTAAATCAAGTCCTACGAAAGACATTAAGTCACCATCTCCTAAAATACATTTGGTTGACGATGTAGTGAATATTATCGTCTTTTGACGAAGCATACGGTAACAGTTTGATTGGTCTTTCGCCGCCGAAATCAATGAAAGTGGAAAGCCGTGACTGAGATACACTCGCTCCACAAGATAAGTGGAGGTGAAGTGCTAAAGGACACATCCATGCATCAAAAGACAGAGTTAATAACAGTTAAGCTGTCTTCATCGGCTGCAGATTTTCTAAATGAAAGCTGTGTGGTTAATAAGAGTGTACGTAGAAAAGCAAAAACTCTTAATTCTTAAAAGTTTTACTTAGCTGTTATTTAAAAGAAAAACGCTTTTATGACTGAAAAAAGATCGAGCGCTGTTTATAAGTAGGCCGCTTGCTTACTAATTAGTATTTGTATAGAGTGATTCCATTTTGATTAACGAAATAAAGGTTTGCTTGTACACATTTGAGAAACAAAATGTTCTGTATTTGATCAAACTCTTAGAATAAAAGTCGCAAAGTTGCTAAAGAAAACAAAGTAGTTAATTTACAGGATGCAAAATTCAGAGAAGCACAGGTTAAAGGTAATAATCGGTTCATATTTAACACCTGTTCCCTTTTTTCAGCAAGTTCGTGAAGACGCCACAGTCTTATGTAAGACATAGCTTATTCTTCCTCCCTTCAGATCATCTTTCTCAAAAATGTTCTGAAAATTTCTAGACTAAAAAAATGGTTAACAGTTGTGAGTTTATGAAATTTCCTTCTTTAATTGCAGAAACCGATGAAGGGGGTATCAGTGTAGAACATAACTGATAGCCTGAGGGGTTTTAGATCTCAGTGCACGTGCCGCAGTTTTAATCGATTATTGTCAGAGTGGGACAGTTTCTAAAAGAAGTTACTCAAGTTGTTAAAGTAACTCTTAAAAGAGTTACTTTAAAAAATATAAAATATCGTAGTTTATCTTTGCCGGGTCTACTTAGTTCCAGAAAATACAGTCACGAGCTTTTGCAAGGTCTCTTAATTCTTATGCTGCAGAGTGAAAGCGAAAACAAGCTAAATATGCTGAAAATACCACACTTCAGTAACTTTTCGTAAACGACTCATTGAGAACAACATTTAACTCACCCGCTCTGCTACTGCAGGTATATATATAATTAAAACGATTATTGTAGAATAACACTGTTAAAGCGGTGTAATAAATTATGTTATTATTATAACAACCAGTAATTAAAGTTTTTTTCGAAGAGTGTATATAAACTGCTAAACAATAGTGTCATTGATACGATAAAAAATAGGTGTTTCAAGCTCCGCTTATAGAATGAATTGTTTTATTGGATAACGAAACAAAACCCTAACCCTAGCAGCGTCCATAGAACTGAAACTACAGCAGTTGTGGGTTTCAAAAGCCGCAGATTTCTGATGAATCTGATAACTTCATGGCAAAAGATGTGTGCGACTTACATAAGACGCTTCTTATGTAAGATTCGTCTTATGCAAGACGTTACGAGCGTGCCGTAAAAATTGCATTAATTAAACATGAATTAAGACGCGACTTAGGCTATAATCACACTAGACTATGCCGGATACCTTTTCGTGCTGATTTATGACCCTCCTTAGAGATCGGCGGGCCGAAGCTTCGCTCCGTAGCAGAAATCACGCGGGAATCACCGTTCTTCTGTGGAAATGATAAGCCTTATCTGTTCAGCCCTATCTGCTGTGGTTTCCGTGCGGCAGTGCAAAAGCTATCAGACATAGTGTAAACATAGCATTAGAAAAGTGTTACAGGAGCTAAGGGTTCGCGTCTAACCTAAGTAGCGTTTGATCTACATCTGTAACATTCAGGCTAACATTATTATGCACCATTTATGTACGCAAGTTCCCGTCTTACATGCATAAGTCGCACCTCGTCACTCCTGAGGTCACGTGTTTCTGCTCCGATAATTTCGATGTATGATTTGTCGATTAATTTGATTCATAATAGTCTCACAAATCACTTAAATAAAAACAAACTTGACCCAGGTTTCCCAAGCAATAAGTTTATAAAAAGAACAACCGCTAGAATTAACATATCCTGAAAATGATGAAGCACTGGCAAATGCGTTTATTGTTGGAAGTATTATTAATAAATAATAAAACAATTATTTGGTCCAACTTTCGTATCATATAAAGAATTGAGGGTGTTGATCCATCGGCTACCCTGCAAACTGTGGTTTTTGAATTTCTCCAGGCCGGACGCTAAGCTACGAAGGGAGAGAAACCACTGCCAGCAACCGTTTGCTTCGAACCGCCCTCCAGCACCATCGACGAATAAATTAACCAGGTAAACTCCGTTTAAATAAAAGTTAAGAATATGGCGCATTTGTTTACGCTTACAACTGCTGCCCTAAAGCCAGCCTGCTGAATTTGCGCTCTTTCAGTTCTTATCGCGATTATTCCTTCCCACTATATTTTGTCAAATGTCGACGAACCTTCCTGGAGTTGAATTATTTCGAGGGACCATATCCAAGTTCAGAAAAACCTGTTATTAATTTCTTTTTGACGTTGAAAAAGAAAATTCAGCTTAATTCCTTTCGTCTACAATTTGATGATTGGATACGCTAAAAAAAAATTGGAAAAATTATCGGAGCCAATGCTGTTAAATACAAGAAAAAGAAAAAGAAACCCAGGTTAATAGCGATAAGCGGCCTTCGAACAACTAGCCCAGGTTAATAAACGCTGCATTGTTTGAGTATAAACTGACATACAGTTTAACCAACTGAATGTATCGGAAAGACACAAGAAAGCGGGTTTCAAGTAATATATCAAACATGAGATGCAGTGTTTCATCACCAGATGAAACACCGAGAAGAGAGTTGAAAATACGACGCGCAGCGGAGTATTTTTGACGAAATTCGAGGTGTTTCATCCGGTGATGAAACACTGTGTCGAATGTTTGATATTTGTTCTCAAACAAAATCATTTTTGAAGGAGAAATTAAGGATGCAAAAATGAGCAGTTTTTCATCTGATATCCAAACACTCATTAAACATTAATTTCCTTTGAATTTTCTTTATGAATTATTAACCAGTTTGAGAACAGATTATCAACTGTTTTTTTACGTTATCCGGTGGAAAAGCGTCATCGGACTCATTTCTTTTGCTTTGATTTGCTTTTCTTCTTTCTGCTTTCATATCCTTTCCGGAATTTAAGTAAAAGTAATATGTTGGCACTAAGTTTTGGATAAATAAAGTATATAAAATTAGGGTTATGTGATGTACCTTTACGTTGAGATTATTCGCGGTAACTAAGGTTTGGGATCGGTTTGTAAGTGTTCTGCAAATTCAGCAAATTTAAATTAATTTTTAGTACGCAAAAGTTGCCATTGATAGTAATTTGTATTTGCGAAGTCCATCAGGTTTTCGCTTTTTCTTGCCGAAATCAGGTCAAATTAGCTACTCGCAAAATGCGCCGTTTTAAAATCGCAGGTAGGGGAAAAGAAAAGCGTCACGAATGATAGTTCATTAGCCTTAATAAGGTCAGGCTTCCAACCCCGAAATCGGTAACACCATGTGATTCACCATGTGCAGAAATGGTAATACTGAGTGAACTTGTTGTTGTTATTGTTGGATTACACCAATAGCAAGCTATAGAGGAAACAAATGATGATAATTTTTTCTCACCTCATGTTGGTATTTTCCCCGAGTGTGAAGATCATACGGCGATTCATCAACGAGTAAAGGCGTTTTCATTCAATCCCGCTAAAATGCCTCTTGTTTTGCCCTCGCTATGTCATACAGGAAAAAAGAAAAGAAAATTTCTACAAGAGTAGTATCATCCGTAAGGGTGCATGATTGATGAACGAAGCATACATCACAAAACTAGCCCCGGCCGCTACCGCAATCTGGACAGCAAATGAGAACACTGTTCTCTTGGTGATACCATGAAAACTAAGGATGGTTATGCGAGCTTATGCGCTTGCAAAATTCTGTGCACATCATGCAATGACCTATCAAATCCCAATGGTAGAGAATTAATTACATTGTACAAAACAGTGCAGCAAATTGTGACAACCCGAAGACAACAGGTTGCAAGCTGGGGTTTTACATATTTCTTGGAACAATCATGAAGTAACACTTCCTTTTATTTTTTTTCCAGCTCTGTGAAAATATTTTTCTAGTGAGCTGAATGAAATTAGCGTCTATACCAGAAGGTATAAAACCAAGGCACACACCCAGTATTAGAATTGAAAATAGCGACTGGAAAGGCGACCTAAATGCTGTGGTTTTACCTCTTGTGAATTAATTTGTGCTACATCAGTCAAGACGATAACAGGTTTGTTCTCTCAATAAGTCACTTCTCTCAGAGGTTTATACATCAGAGCCTGTCTCTATAACCGCAAAAGTGTTGTAAAGTAAAGGCGAAACGCGTTGACTAAACTTCGCGGCCAAACTCTGACATCCCACGATTGTCCTAGAAGTAAACTTGAGTTGCTGCTCCGTTTCTTTTTGGGATAAACTTTGAATAGGTCTGGAGCAAATACCTCAAGAGTATTCATTAGACAAACTCACTTTTTTGCCTTTTACCAACAGTTCTCCAGCCTGTTTCATCTCTGAGCGAGAATGCTTCGAAGACTTTCGCGTGGGATCCTTCAGCCAGTCTCTGTTTATGTCAGGTAATCCGAAAAGTTTTAACTTGACCGTTTTCCTAGTTAGAATCTGTTTCTTAATCTCCGCGAAATCGACATCATTTTCTGTGGCGAAAAAGTATCTAAATGTACATTGTAACCAAATCTAGTAGCACGTAGCTTTTGTCCTTCTTTCTAATTGAAATGGACAATTCATACTTGGTAACGCTTAATTTTTTTTTGGCATGGATTATGATGGTCTTAAAATTATACTAATCTAGCGCCGCCAGTGTTGATTATGATTTCATGTTACAATAGAAAGGTACGAATGAAACGGAAGACATTTTTTTTGCCTTAAAATAACGAGAATTAAACAAATGAGAACTTGTCCCCCTTTGTCGGCGTCGGTAAATTAAATCAATAATGCATAAGAAATTAAACGGCCAGCAAAATCTGTGAAGACTAAATTAACGTACCAAGGAAATTTTAAAAATTACTTCGCTAATCTCAGGCTTTTGTCTTGTCACACAGAAACCTGTAAACCCGATGGCGCGTTCAACGAACTTCCATTCCCTCCCGTTCAACAGTGCACGTACGGAGTCCTTGGAAAGTCCATTCCTACAAGCGAACGGAAGGCCGACAGATAAGTATATTTAATATTATAGACTATCAAGTTGTTTTTACAAATGAGGACGAAAAAAAGCCGTATTTACTTTAGAAAAAACTAAATGGAATTAACTGGTTAATTTTTATTTGGGCTGTTGCTAAAAACATTCGATGTGTTGGCATAAAACAAAAAGATTTGAGTATTCTCAGTCTTTTTATTGACTGTTCCAAATTGAATTTGTTTCTCTAAGAAGAGCTTCTTTCTACAGGTTGTTGAAAAAGATCAAATAAATCGCATGTTATTTGCCATTGCTTCCTATCATCGTATAAATTTAAAATCATTTTAGCTAAAATTTTAGCAAAAAAAATCCAATGTTATTGATATTTAGAACAATGAGAAATTGTGTCTTACGAACAGTTTATAAGGCTAGGAGAATTTTTGAGGTGCTACAAATTTGGGAAAAAATTGGTCAACATTCATTCGATAGTTTTTTTTTTGGCTTAGCCGGAGATGACTATTTGAAACCGTCTGGTGTAATGCAGTATACTTTACTCTCAGCTTGATTCAAATGATCAGTAAATTAAAAATGCGGCATAAATACCGCATTTTTTATATTTATTGCGATGCTTTGCATGCAAGAAAGCGCAACATAATAAAGTTTAATCTTACTTTTATGCGTCTTTTATGTCGTCTTTTGTTATTTTCGATAACTGATTTCTCAGGGCAGTCACTCAGTTTTCTACTTTAATTGGGCGGCATATTTAAACCTTACAATTTCCTTACAAGTAGCTTTTTCACTTTCTTCGAAATTTTTTTTTTAACTTCGTTTAAACTGGTACCAACAAAACTTGCAGATTTTCAGTCAATTTTTGAAAACTTTTTTTTGATCAATTATAGCTATTACTTTTTCATTTAAAAACCTCGTTCATAAACAAATTTCAAGTCATTGAATTCAGATGACTTTTTAGAATTCCCTCCTTTGTATATGGACTTCTCTCATTTTCTTCTCTTTCAAGACCGCGAGATGGGTCATTAGTCTAGATCACTTTCAAAGTCCTTGCGCCATCATAACAGAGCTACCAATCTAGCTTTTAAGCAACAAAACAAGGAAAATTTAGGAAAAACAACGGAAATTACAATAAAGATAGTAAATACTGAACAAAAGATACAAATAGGCTAAACCATTAATAAGAAATCTGCCTAAGATATATCCTGAGATATAACTTAGGAACATTAGGACATTATTTTAGACATGTCCTATTTGCAAATATCCAAAGACTACTCTAAAGTAGGCTTAACTTAGGATATTTTCATGTATACCCACAGTACTGTGAAAAAGACGTGAGGACAAAATTCCCAGAATTTCGTCCAGTTGTCTACTCTTTCGCCGACATTTCGTTCAATGTCGGCGATTAAATATCTAAAGACCGGACATTTCGTTTTTGCAAGCATTTTTTCGCGCCCGGCACAGGTTCGGCTAAACGGTATCATGTTCTATTCATCGCTCCATCGATAGACCTCTTTAGCTTGTCAGTTTTGTTTTCCTAATGAAGGTCCCAGGGGAATTTGCCCCAAGAGCCTTTTCGTAAATTACGCGTACATATGTTCGTGAAAATGAAGAGATTTGAAACAAACATCCTGCAGGATCATCACGTGACCTGCATCGGGAAAACAAAACAGTGGCTAAGAAGTTCTGTCAGCTTATTGACTTAGTGCCACCCTGCAACTGCAGACCTCTGTAACGGAACAAGCAATTAAATCAACATAGTAACTGTAAAGCGATTTCAAATTAACAAAACTTCGCCAAATTGAACTTAAGAAGCTGACTCAAAGCTAGAAGGGCTGCGCATTACAAGCATTAAAATCTTTCATGATTGCAAGCCTAATTTTAATCTTAGCAAAGGGAATATACTGCATAGGGAAAAGCTTTATTCACCGCTAGCATTCTTTCGTGAATCCAACTCCTAGGAGACAGCAGTACAGTTTTCACAATTGGGTTCAAAAGATACGAACTTCGATATTTTTTGAGCCGTATTTGTCGATCATTTAAATCAAGTCCAACGTACTCGGGTCTATAACCTTAGCTGAGAGAACTACCGAACATATGTTGACCAATCTGACCTCAAAACAACAGAGATACACGACAAATTCTTTAAGGGTAGTATAGTGATAATTCATATTTACTCACTTATTTATATTCTGTCACCGGATACACTCATTGAAAGGATCGTTGATCTTTGATTTTCGCTAGATTATTTCTTGAGACACAGAAGACTAGACCATCCTGAGGGAACAAGTTTGCCGCTCACCTGTTGATCTTAAGAGCTGCCAGTCCTGCATGGGTCCCAACTGTCATTTCAAGAGTTGTCAGTCCTTTTTTCACCACGAAACGGACGAGTGTGGAGATAAGTATTTGTTAAATTTTCACTCACCTTCCTCTCTTTCCAAGGGTGCTTAAACCGGTCATTTTTAGCTCCTACTGGATGTTTTGTGGGAGACCTGAGTGTGAAGCTACTTTTCGTAGAGGGGAGGGGGAGAGCGATCATACTCGAAAAACAAGGACAAATTCTTCCTTTAATCTTCATAAGGATATTAAAAACAAACTTGAGTATATCATGATTGGAAGAGGGGAGGAGGAAGGGCCTCAAACACCCATAAAGTAGGGGCAAAAAATTCTTCCTTTGATCTTGGGAAAATAAAAAAACGAACTCGAGTGTACTACGATTGGTAGAGGGCAGGGGGAGGGCTTCAAACACCCAGAAAACAAGGTCACAAATTGTCATTTTGAGCTTCATGGGGTGAATTCGAGATTTGTCTTGTATACAGGAACAATAATTCTATAAGATCCACAAGGGTGGGTCCCCAAGCAAACCATGTGAAGGACGTCATGGGCCATTTTAGACTATTTTACGCAATGTTTGCGAGTCTTTTCAATTAATCAGTTTGATTGCTTTAATATCGGTACAAAATTCGTTTTGCGTTCATCAAAAGCGCTGAGCCAAACTAGAATTTTATCTTTTATTAGTGTTTTACCGGGAACTCCAACGAAATAGAAACTGGCATTAAATTGGTCCTTATTCAATCTTTTAACAATCACAAAGCTGCCAAAAATATATATTTATTTGACTGCAGCCTACTTTCGTTGAGAGAGCAAAGACATTGTTCAAAGAAAATAACAAAACGATATCCTCATTGAAGACTCGCATTTTTTCTTGCCTCTGACTCGCGACATCGGCAAACATTGTGTTTTTCTGGTTTTTAATTCTTCTAATATTTATGATAGTAACAAAATCAGAAATTAAAAACATGCCACTCAATTAATTTGGCTTTACATATAACACTTAAAATAATTTTCTTTTCATGCCGGATAGATTACAAATCACTCTTAGTCCTTGCCCTGGTTGATATTGTTTTTTTTATATATAAATCCTAGAGATATGTTCTTGGTTAAGTCATGTCTTCAAATAAACATTTTGATGCCACTCAGATTTCCATCTCGCAATACCTTACCAGTTTATTAGACTTCACGGGTTTAAAGCTTGAAATAACTGGTGACTGAATAAAAAAAAAATGAGGTAGATTATCGAAAACGTTTATCGCATTAAATTTCTTGGGTATAAAGTATGCAGACGATTTATTCAGGCCATTATAAACTTAGAACAATAAGCAAGAACTTCGAGGAAAGTTAAAGCATCTATTCACCAAGCTAAATAGACTACTAAGTTACTTAAATTAAGAAATTTAGTTTCATTTTTATGTCGGCAGGCCATTATTTACTGCTTGTGTTGATTTATTTATTTATTCATTTACTTCTTTATTATCACTGTAGCAACTTATTTTCCGTACAGTTTATAAATTAAGTTGCTTAATTTTTCGTCGCACTTTCAGTCTAAAGTTCTATTATTATGAGATACAGAACTTCGTATACTGAAGACAGAACTTTCAAATATGTAGAAATTTGTTTCTTGCTCTGTTTTTTTTTTTTCTTTTTTTTTTTTTTTTCATTTACCATGTGTAACAAATTATGTTACTGGGATCAGGCAAGTTTTCTGGATCGATTTTGAGACAGTTTGACTGGTGTTTTGTTCTTCCAGTATTCTCTTTACAAATCACAAAATCAAATATAAAATATCTCCTTCAAATAATTTTCTCTAAGGGTTAAAATTTGAAACTTGAAAATACAAATTTAAACGCCATTTTAGATTCTGAAAATCTTAAAATACAGAAGCCTGAAAAGCGTGGACGCGAAATAGCCCAGTTTATGGCACTTCACATGGATTGCAGTCCTTCTTCAAGCTAAGGGTCCTGGGAATCTGATGAAATTCAAAGCCACAATAGATTACGAACTATTGATTTTTGATTGTCACTTTCCTACATAGGATTAATTCTCGGAGGATTCCCGTAATTCCCTGGGGACGTAGATGTAATAAGGGGTGTATCTGGGGTTGAGTAAGTACATAGTTGGCGACTTTCAGCCTTTGAGGGACTGAGTCCTGTTCAATAAAGACTTTGTATTAAGATGTATTTCTCCAATTCTTTCAGGCCAACAGAAGTATGTAGAATTCATCTCAGATTTGTAAGGCCTTTCCATACGAATGACGTCTACTTTGATTGGCAATAATAAAGTACAGGTAAATACCACGATACATCTCCGTGTACCAATGATTAATTTTAGAAATTAACTTCTGGCAATCTCAATTGAAAATGTCAGCTAATCTTGTGTTATATTTCTTCCTTTCAGGTGTACAAGTGTTCTAAACTGTGTCCGTCTGGTTCGCTTGAAAGATGACTATTCGCAAGCCTGGAGGATGGATAAGTATCTTGTTAATTTCCACTTTAAATTCACTGGTCAACGGTTATAAACTAGACTACGTAATTATGTAATTTACAATTATGACTTGTCGTTAGAAATACAATATTGTTTCTCGAACAGTTTCAAAAAAAATCTTCAATAGGCTTTCAGTTTTTAAATTTTATTCTTCAGAACTCGTCATCTTTTAAAATGTATCCAAGAAATCAAAATCAAAGCTTGAGAAAGTTAGCAGTGGAAAGAAGAGGAGCGAAGGCTAGTGGTTCTCGAAGCATTTACGTTACTCTGCACTGACCAACAACTTTAAGCGAAACCATCGAAATCAATAGAAATATTTCTCTTTCGGTTTCTTTCGTGATATTTAGGATTTATTGCCATTCAATGGATAAAAATAAACGGAAGAATAGAAACCTTAAAGGACCTCTTTTAGATTTTCAGATTTGACTAGTTGGTTCTCAGTTTTGGTTTAGTTAGTCACTCGATTCTTGTATTACCCGGGCTCAAAAGTTCCAATGAATTGACTAATTATTTTTACTGCATTTTGTACTATTTCATAAAGGACTCTTTGTATAGATTTGAAATTTTATTTTAAGGGCATCATGTTAAGAGTAGGGCAGATTTAAAGTACTTTTTTTCAAGATTTCGTCTGCTTACTGACATAAGAATTTCATTAAAATCTTGCTCTTAGTGATCAAATGATTGGCCTAATAGAGCGTCTCTTCTTTAGTTTAGGCTTGGTTAATGCTGACATATTTCCTTTCTTTTTTTCGTTTGCTTGCATCGTTAGACAGAAAAGGAGAACTAGAAAATTTTCTTATATAAGTTCTTCAACTAGGTTTCCTAAAATAAGTGTCAGCCAATTTCATTATCTTGAAGTTTTCGATTAGCTCCGCTATTTTGCAGGTTGTGTCTGTATTTGTAATTTATTTATTGTGAATTTAAACAAATAAAGCTTGAGTTAACACCTGTTTGCCTACACGCGTCATCTAATCTATATAGCTGCTTTCAGAAATTGATGAATTGGTTTAAAATATTCTTTTGATAGATTGTGTGATATCTTTTAAGTATCGAATTATAGTCAAGTTTATGTACTAGATGACTTTAACAGAAAATGACTAGTATATTCGTAAATTCCAAAGTTACTTTACTCCAAAGTTAGCTTCAGAAATATAGGAATTAGGAATGTATTTTTAGATATTGTTTGAAGAACTTAAATGCGCAGAAATGTTCATTAACGGACATAGTAATTTGAACCAGCGAAATAGAGAAATCTTTTCTGATATCTAGTTCAAGTAATTTTCAACAGTTTCCTTTTCTTTCTTACCTTTTCCTTGCCATGGTAAAAAGTTAAAAAGAAATTAAGCTGACAACTATCTAAAATAAGAGGATTATAGTTAAGTCTAGACTTATCGTTCTCTAGATTCTATTTGGGTGAAAATGCAGCTGTTACTATTTATTTCAATATTTCTTTTTTTTGTAAATATCGCACATGCTTTTTCAACATTTTATTGCAAAATGACTTTTTTCCTCTTTAAAAAATAAAAGAGGATAACTTTCCTCATTGTTTTGATATTGCTAACTTCATTAAATAATTAGAGCTGTATTGCGCTCTAGAACTAAAACAAATTTTTTTTTTTTGAAAAGTGCATCTTCTAGTCGTTAATACGAATATTCAATCCCTTTCACTGTGGACTAATAAAGGAGTACGACATAAACAAATCAATCACAAATACAAATAGAAAAAGTAAGAAATCGAAAGTAGAAAGGCTGAAAAAAAAAGGAAAGTATTTTTTCCAAGATTTCCCACTTTTCGCTAATTACATCTTTCACAGACTCGACTTTCGCTGAAAGATAAGTGTTGAGCTTAATACTGAGCTGATCACCTGCTGAAACTTCTCATAAGCTATATTCATATTTCGTTCGTTTACCCGTGCAAGGGTAAACTCAAAAGTTTATGGGGTGGTGAAAAAAGAGAATATATTTTTTATCATGTATTACTTGGTTAATCTCGTTCAATGTTTTTTTACATTTTTTATTTCAAACTTCAAGTAAGGATGCAACCGTAAAAACAAGCAAGAAGCAAAAATGCACTTCTTCAACTTATAAACAAGAACAAATAACATAGGAATCACTAAGTTTTACCTCGTTTTGATTGGTTATTCTAAAGTACGTTTGGAAAGTGAAAGTTCAAATTAAGTTAAGTTTATCCACATTTATACTCAGAAAATATCCTTCTTCATTTGTTCTTCCAAAACTCGCATTTCCATCTCAAACACTTGAATCTTGTACCGTGGGAAAATATACTTTTCTAGGATGTAGAAAAACTCTTCTTAACTCAAAACGTTAGGCATGCAGCCAGCACAAATCGGAAGTGAAAGAATTTTTGAAAAAAGTGTCTCTTTCTTGTCTTGTGTTTGGTTCCATTTATGCCTATTTATGACTAAAATGTGGGCCTAAAATTAATATGGAAATATTGGTAAGTCTTCTTGACGTGTTTTCAACATTGACATCGCCATGGCAAATAGTTTTTGACACCAAGACGAAAATTGCACAGTTGTCAAATTTATTTTAGTTGTTAATGCAACCCTGGTTATTTAGGCAGTTCTTTAAGAGAAACATGAGTTTAAAATGACCAAAATGACAGTTGGCAAGTTTAATTTACAATAATGTTTACTTCTTTTAGAATTTTATCTTATATTACTTGTAGATTCGTTTTTCGTCCAAGATACCCTTTTATAAACAAACGAAATTTAATACAATCAATGATTTCCTCAATTTATAAGTTTTTAAAGCAAAATAAAATACATTTAATTAATTCAAAATTGCAAATCTAAGATGGCGGATACTTCCAGTTCATTTTTATCATATGACGTCATGGTGACGTCACTGCCATTGTTATAGAATTTCTGTTCAATGTTTGCCAACTTAATGATTTCATTAGACGCCCTCCTATTTTAGTTTTTTTGAATTTATGTTTAGAGGCTAGAGCAGTGAAATATTGGTTCAGAAAATACACATTACATCGTTGTTAAATCATAAATAGATCTTTAAAACGATGAAGCTAGTATGAATTGGCTTAAGATCGAGTAGATCGAGTAGAAATAATTGAAATAAGAAATTTTTTTCCAAATTTTGTCTTCTAACTTGCATAAGAATTACATTAAAATCTTAGTCTCAGTGAACAAGTGTTTTGCCTACTAGAGCTTCTATCTCCAGCAGGCATGTTTCATTGATGCACATTTCTTTCTTTCTACACTCTTTTTTTGTATATAAGACATGGAAAATAATTCGGATCGTTTCGTACATGTATTTTCCACATTTCATTAACTTATCTTATGTTAAAAGGAATCAGTTTATGGTTGAGATTGTTTGGAAACAGAAAACTACTAGTTCCTCTAATTAAAAAGAATCACGTCTTGGCAGCTAGTATATTTGATCGATATAAAAACGTTAGGTGCAGCGTGCCAAGTTCAAACTTTTCAACATAATCTTTCGATTTCTTTGTCACTCTATTTAAGTTTTTTTTTCCAAGTTGTCATATGTTAGAATTTTTATAATCTAAAAATGTCAGGAGTGCGTTTTTTGATTTCCAAAAGTTTCAAAGTCTTTGCTTACATTTTAGTTATAAAACTATGAGTGCATCAATCGTCCCAGGAGGTCAAAACAACCCTCTCGGCTGAATAGGGGCAGGGATTTGATGCACTGACTTAAGAGCATGAAATTTCAAGATTTAGTCTGCTTACTCGCAAATGAATTTCATTAAAAACTTAGCCACAGTGAGCACATGTATTTCTCTCTATATTTCGTTTGTTCGTATATCAGCATAGAGAAGAATTTAAACTGAACTTGCATGTATTCTGTAAACTAGGGAACTTGAAATGATTGTGTCATTCCAGCAGAGGTCACTACTCATTCCGTTACCAAGAAAATTATGCATTCGTAATTTGAAGCCAGTACAACACGTTAGACCAAGAAAGGTAGAACAAAAAGTGTAACTTGCAACAATATATTTCGATTTCTGGGTCACCCAATATTTAAAACTTTTTCGAGTTCTTTTAAGTAAGTAGAATTTGTACATTTTGAATGGCAGGGATTGCGTTTGCTTATTTTAAAACCCTCGCCCAATTCATTTGAGTAAAAAAATATCACTTATGCAAGTTCAGATTCTTAGTTTTAAAAAGTGAAATTACCATTTTTAAGAGAAAAGAATACTTTGTAACAATAAAGGCTGAGCTGAAATAAGAAGAAAATATTCTCAGATATTATTCTCTAACTTTTTTCTTAGTTGGCAATCCGCAAAATAGGAAGACAATACTTGTTTTTAGAGTTTCTTTAATCAGGTTTAACTTACTAGCTGACACTACGCTAGGCTATTTTTTTTCATGTCCTCAAAATTAAGTTATAAAAATAAATAAATACATAATAAAGAAACTAACAAATATTTTATCTTCATTTTGTTTTCTCTTTTAGGCTTGCCTAACTTACATGGATTGAGAGTGTAATCTTCCAGTGAAATTGAATTAAACTGATTTGAAACTGATTTTGTTTCTTGCGTGGTGAAATCTCGTATCTGGCGATTTTATGCAGGGCTAAGAAATTGGATTAGCAAAGGTTTTGTTTCATTATTTTGGCCTACGTAATTACTCTTTAATAAAGGTTATAATAAAATCCTTCCTTCTCTATAAATTTTGTTTAGCCATACTCACAATCTTTAAAGTTAGGGAATGGTGATTATATGAAAAGAGACACGAGTCCTCTTGGTCAATCTTTGCAATTTTTCCAGTTAATTTCAGTTTCACACAAGTTTCTAAAAAGTGAACTTAACTGAAAAATAAAACTTCCAAAAACCTATTTCATGCTTTTACCCTACCCCATTTGTCTATGGACACACTTTAGCGGGATTATCTCCGGTTAAAATAAATCAAACTTTAAACAAATCTATAATATGCAAGGGAAAATAACGGTGGAAAAGGTTTACCTGTAACAAAAAACTGCCTTAGAAATGAAGGTTGCCGTCGTTTTGCCTTAGTAATGCCCGCGAAGGCTTGATGCTGATATCTTCTTTACATGGACTTTTCAGAAGCAGCTGAAATAAGCCTAATTTGTAAAATGAAAAGACACATTTGTCAATAAGCAAAAGTACAGGGGGGTAATATCCTCAAAGTGTAATCTGTACGTATACATTTATCAATAAAAATCAAGGAACTTTATCTACTGTTTAAAAGAATTCTAAATCTCAAAATTCCTCCTGCTTTTATTTTGATTTCTTTCAGACAGTACGTAAGAATGAAGTTCAAGAGCACTGACCTTTAAGAAGATACACCACAAACAGAACCCTAAGGATATTGAAAAATAACATTAAATTACCGCAGCCTTTCGAGGATTTTGCGGACAACCATGTTGTGTTACCAGAAAAGTCGTTTTAAATAAGGAGTAAGCCAGATTTTGACGATACGATTTTTGCTTACGACTATCGTGCGCGATTAGCATACGTCATGACTTTCGACCATCTACGCGGGGAAATTTACATTTGTTACATCCACATGTGTGGTACGAATGTCGTGTGCTTATTTACACGACACAAACTGTCGTGAAGTCATGAGGTGTGGTAGTCGCACACGATAGTCGTAAGCAAAAATCGTGCCGTCTAAATCGGCCATTAGTTATTAGTATATTTTTAATTTGTTAAATGTAAATAGAAAAGTTTGAGAGTTTATCCCTTAAGGAAAAACTTGTCTGATATTTCTATCTATATTACCATACAAAACATTCATGCGGAGACTTTTCAAGAAAAACCGTCTTCTGTGGTCACCAGCAGGAGGTAAGTAAGGGTAAGTAAGGTCTCGATTTAGACTTGTAAGATTTTTGAACAGTTTTATTTGGTGATGTAGATGGAGAAAAAGATAACTTTTTTCAAATTCACCATTTTCACAGAGACCATAATGCACCTTGTTTACCCATCAAATTTTGCACAACCATTGTGTTTGATTTCTCTTGGGATAGCTGTAATGCCCAGGAGAAATTGAATACAATGGTCAGGCCAAATTTCAAGGAAAACAAGGTGTATTATTGTCTAAGTAAAAGTGGTAAATGTGAAAAAAGTGTTCTTGACTTCTTTCCCATTTAAACCACCAAATAAAACTTATCAATTATCTTACCAGTTTATATAAAACAATCGAGACCTTCCTTCCCCTTACTTACTTCTGCTAGTGACTAAAGTGAACGGTTTTTGTTGAGAAGTGTTAGCATGGATGATTTGTTTGGTAACATAGATAGAAAAATAAGACAAGTTTTTCCTTGAAGGATAAACACTCTAACTTGTCTATTTACAAGTGGGGTGTGGGGCGGAGGCCCAGCCCACACCCCACTCTCCCCCTTCCCGGGAGGGGAGTGGGGGAGGGGGGTGAGGGCGGGAGCCCACACCCCACTCTCCCCCTTCCCGGGAGGGGAGTGGGGGAGGGGGGTGAGGGCGGGAGCCCACACCCCCCCCCTTCCCGGGAGGGGAGTGGGGGAGGGGGGTGAGGGGGGGGAGCCCCCCCCCTCCCCTTCCCGGAGGGGGGGTGAGGGGGGGGCCACACCCCACCTCCCCTTCCCGGGAGGGGAGTGGGGGAGGGGGGTGAGGGCGGGAGCCCACACCCCACTCCGGGGTAATTTATTCATATATTCATATTTTGGGTAATTTATTCATATCCTTCCTCATTTACTCGAAAGAGCGCCGCATTGCCGTGTTTCCCAAGACGGCGTCTTTAAGCCTTGTTGTACTCAAAAGAGCGCCGCACTACCATGTTCTGGAAAATGGGGTATTTTTTAAATTTCCCTACTCAAAAGAGCGCCGCAGGGCTGTGTTCCAGACAATGGGTATTTTTAAGGTCTGTATACTCAAGATAGCGCCGCATGGCGTATTCTTGAAATAGGAGTATTTTTAATGTGTGTACTCAAAAGAGCACCGCACTGCCCTAGTTTAGAAATTAGGGCAGGTTTTGGTTACGCATATATTTCACGTTTCGTATGGATGTCCTAGGAATTTAAGGCTTGACAGCATTAAAAGACGTTAGTCTCTGTATTACTGCCTGCTGGATACAAAACGTCTATTTGTGCAAGAAACCAGGTAAATAGTTTATTAAATAAATATTTATGTAACCCAAAGGCCAAATTGCATATTGACAAGTACCATTAATTGCATAATAAAAGAACTAAAAAACTATCATAACCTGTTGATAACACAGAAAATATATTTAACAAAACCAGTACTTCTTTGTAATAATTTACCGCTACCGCCCTCAGCCCCTTCCTCTCTGTTTAGTCACCAGCAGAAGATAAATGGGGGTAGGAAAGGTCCCAATTTCCAAACATAAAGAGTACATGTTTTATTTGGTGGTGTAGATGGAGAAGATAATTTTTTTTATATTCACCACTTTCACCTACATAATAATGCACCTTGTTTATCCACCAAAATTTTGCATAACCGATGTTTCCAATTTTTCCTGGGTATTACAATGGTCCCAAGAGAAATCAAAGACAATGCTTATGCAAAATTTAGGGGGGTAAATAAAGTGCATTATGATTGACGTGAGAATATTGAATTTGAAAAGACTTCTCTTCCCTAGAGGCTTTAACCCGCAGAAAATATCACTTGACCTACAATGGGTAATTGACATAAAATATAACTAAAATTACTGTATATATTAATTGGATATTAATTGAAATGGCTTTAAAGACATTTGCCGCTTTACTGGCCCAGTATTATAAATGCTGGAATTATGGGATAATCAGCAGCAAGACAACTCTAGTGTTCTGCTTTATACGATGCACATGGATAGTGTGTAAGGGGCTCGTTGTGCACTTAAGCCCTCTTAATTTGTGTTAATGGTGTTGAACATGACCTTGAATAGCGTCAGGGCTAGACTCGCTTTAGCCTGCATAGCAGGCGCTTGGAAGTAGTGGGCATAAGAAAAAACGGGCGTGTGACTCCCTCGCGCGTACCCGTTTTCCCTTTCGCCCACTACTTCCAAGCGCCTGCTACGCAGGCTTTGCTCACTTCCTTCAAGCAGCGTACGTTTTTCCTTGAAACAGCACAGAACTTGCCAAGTTTTCCCATTCACATGAAGAAATTACTAAGGAGCTGCAAATGGGGCATAACTTTCAGAAGAGCATCCTCTCAGCCCCTTTTCCTAGAACAACTTTTCTTACGTGGTGTAAATGAACGCTGACAGTTTTTTCATGATGTCCGAGAAAAACTACCAAGTTCTCCAATTTACACGAGCAAGTCTTTCAAGGGAAAACTTGTTTCTGTATTCCTAGGGATTTAGGTTCTGCCACAGGAAGTGTCATTTCATTCAATGAGGTAGCCTCTGGAAATGTTCAATGACAATACACAGAAAAAACCTGATTGAAAGAAAGCTGTGCAAAGACGATCAACTAAACGGTCACTAGACCTTTGAGATTATGAATAATTTGGGCTTGATCTCACTTTCTTGGGTTTCTAATTAGACATGTGGATGTGAATGAACGATGCCAGGCTCATTTCCTGTTATCTAAAGGTAACACGTGGGAATGAGGTAGTGGGTATAGAAAAACATAATTAAACATAATTAGCTACAAGAAGCTTTGGGTGCTGAGGTAAAAAAAATACTATCATTTGGACCTCTCCCTTTCTTTTAAAGGACTAACAGCTGTATTTCTTGCTTTCCCGCAATGCCCATTGGGGGATGAGCTCTTTGTTTGCCTTGTTCCAGTGAATTTCTTGCATGCAAGTATAATAGCACTTGACTGGCCAAAACGGTTATGCGGGAAAGCAAGAAATAATGTTGATCCTTTAAAAGAAAGGGAGTAATGATAGTATTTTTTTTGCCTCAGCACCCTAGGCAGGTTGTAGTACATATGTAATAATATATAGATTTAGCCAAGGCTGAAGGCAAAAGTTCCCGTTATTAAATTAATAATTTACTTCAAACAATGACCTTGTAACCTTTGCAAAGATATCCACTTAGAGTTAAGCAGTGTGATTTTGGTTAGCAAACACCCTCTTTTGAGAGCTGTCAACTGGCCACAATCCTTGCCTCCCAGCTTGGTGATTTTGTATCACACACCTTTAAAATGCCCATTGTAACATATGACTAACTAGCCTCGAGTATTCAGAAAAGTACAAAAACAATAGTAAATTACCAACAGGCCATGGCTATCTCTATACATGAAAAGATGGGTTTTGAAATTCAGGTTATAGACCTAAGTATCTCCCCCTCACCCCAGGGTGCAAAACTGGAAATTCAATTCGAGAGGGCCTCATTACTATAAAAGGATAACCTATTATAAAAATAACTGACGCTGGAAAAATTAGAAAACAAGCAAATGGCAGCCAAATTGAGAAAGTAGACTGAAATACCATCATTGCCATATAGCACAAGTGGGTGAAAGATTGTGTTTACCTTTAGTACAGTGTGTACTACAGTTGAACTTTGTTATAACGAACACCTATATAATATAAGGAAGTCCTTGGTATAACAAAAGATTTGTTTTGCCCCAGTAATAGTAAAATATAATTATGAAAAAGAACCTTGTTATAGTGAACAAAATTTTGCCAGTCCCTTGACCCTTCAATATATCAAGGTTCAACTGTATGGCAGAGTAAATTAAGACATTGGCCACTTATGCTGCACAGGTGCAGACTTCAATAATTCAACTGAAAATCAACCCATTCTATATAACTCAAAATATATTTAGCTACAAGCTGGCTTAGGTCATAGCCACTACTAAGTACTTATCCTCCAAAAGAATGGCATTATAATGGCAACTATATTTTTGAATTCTAATTTGAAGTGCTACTATGATTAAAAAAAATCAATCAATCAATTCTCTTTTCTTCTAAGATAACTTTTTTTGAGTTTCTTAAACAATTTATTATTATAATTTTTTATTATGATTTCTTGGTTTGACAATGCGTCCATCATAAAATACATGTAACAGTCGAGTGGCAGCAGGAGAAATTGATTTAGAGTCTCAGTGATGTCATTTCATCAACAGATAAAAACTGACATGGCTATATTCTATTATTGTCTGTACAAATTCAGACAAACAAATTTCAACGACTTTTCAAGGATAAATAAATTACAGTTTTCAAGGACTAAGATTCATTGAATAAATTAGTCAGCATTCTTTATCCCCCTTTTGAACTATGGAGTCTTTTACCATTAATTTTTACTTCTTCAGCCATACCACTTTCCGTGACAACACTTGCAAAATGACTGGGTATGACATGAAGTTGCATCTGAGGTACAGAAATAGCATTTGAAATAAGGAAACAGAAATAAACTGTTCATGCACAAAACTATTTTAACATTTAGATTGCCCATGAGTTTTACAGGTTCTTACACCAAGGACAAGCTAAATTTTTCTCTGCGAAATAATCTAATTTCACAGAAAACAGTGTGGCATAATTAAGAAAGGTATTGAATTTCTAGGACTTTTCAAGACCTAATAAAGGAATCCAGTACTTTTCAAGGACCTTAAAAGAAATTCAAGGGCTTTTTAAGATGACTAATAAAATTAAAGACCTTTCAAGATTGTACAAACCACATATGAATGCTGCTTACTTAGCACCGTGTTTGAGAATTTGAATTTCTGGAAATTCAACTGCAGCATACTAAATAAGAAGCATTTGTACAATTAAGTCAAATGCTCTGAAAAAATGACATCACTTTCATTCTTGATCCAACTGTTGCCATCACTCGACTGACATAAAATTAATTTCAGTAAATTAATGTCACAGGCGAATCACATAATCATTGCTAAAATAACCAGCCTTCACTTTGAAATAATGACCTGAAATGGTTATTAAATATTTCCCAAATATACCCACAGAGAAAAGAGAATTGACTCTGACCGTTATAGAACATTAAATATCATTTGCTTTGTTATCAAATTACTATGAACCCCAGACATCTTTCCAACAGGTCCTTGAATGCAGCTTCCTTTATTACGACATTTCACCACCAGTGTGCAGCTACAGTCTGTAACCACAAACTTCCTTATTCTGTTGGATTCATGGTGCTGGGGAAAAATAGACAACTATTCAGTCTACACTTAAACTGCCATTGTTGTTGATATGATTTATCAATAGACACTTCCATGGTTTTATTTCAAAATAATTAACAGTTGGTAAAAATCCTGGAAATTACACCTAATCCTTTGACAACAGCTTCAGTTGTTTTTGTTCCTTACAGAACAATGCATATTTCCTTCCTGGACCCATTTAGCTTTCAGTTTAAGCTAACAAGATGCCAATTAACTGATAGTGAAGTTTGTTCTTTATGTAACCTTAAAAATCAATCTCTAAGGCACATATTAATAATTATTACTTGTAGTGTATCCTCTTCTTTTGGACTTGTTTTTCTAACTGGTGGAAAGAAACATTCAGAACTTTAATCACAAACTGACTATAATTATCTGAAAGCACTATGTTACAAATGTATAGGGTTGGCACAATAACTGGGAAGTTATATATATTGACTACTGTTTGATTGTCACCAAATATGCTGGACTACGGTAACCGATGGAAGAGAGTCATTGCTTTGGCAAGCTGATATTCGTGCTCTGCAGTCGCTATCATAAAAAACAAACAACGACAGAACTAAAAACTGAAATCGCCCTGAAACAGCTAAAAATGTTAAGAAAACACAATAAATTTAAACAAAGACACAAGTAAGAAATTCTGATGTATCTTTATTACTATTTTTGACCCCTAAATAATGATTGCTTAAATCCCCATACGAACCCTTATAATAATTATTCTGTTACACAATGATTCTAACTCGTGAGCTTGAATTACCTGTCTCTGTACCAGAACAATAATTTCGTTTGAAAATGGTCATTGACAACTGGAATGAGCTCATCCTGGAATTACTTGTACAGGAATGAAATGTTGTTCAGTATCTTGTAAACAAAAAATAATATGGACAGGACTCATTCCGAATGAAAGTCATTCCAGTATCATGAAAATAGCCCCGGCACAGTAACTCACCTCTTTTGATCCATTTCACCAAATTCACATATTTGCACTTCCCTCTGAAATAAAATGAATTGTATTACTAAAATAAACCACCTTTAAAGAAAAAATTAAGCAATTTGCAAAGCATTCCAATATTCTAATTAACAAGACTAAGCCCCACCAACCCCTAAAAAAGGTAGAGTAGATTCTGATTCTCAAGACTGAGCAATCTTCTCAGAGTCCTTAAGAATATCTTACAATTCATCTACTGGCAATGGACTCCAAGTTGAAGTAAATAATAATTCAAAATAGCACATTAAACACAGCAGAGAAACTTAACTACTAAGCAATTCTTAAGTTAAAACGACAGAATGGACAAAATTAGTTGAAGAAATTAATTGAAACAGTGTGCTATAGACTTTATAGGCTGCCCCTTTGTCAGAGTTAATCTTGACTCTTTGAGCCTTTTTAAAAATAAACAGAAGAAATATTTGTTTGACATGACGTTGCAAACTTCTCAATAACACGTACATTTTAGGTTCATCTAGTATAATTAAAAAGTACTTAGGAAAACATTTAACAAACTGGATGAATAACACATTCCCCAATCCCTCCAATTTTTTATTGTACCCTCTTCAGATGAAACAGTCATCAAATCGACTGGAACTCATGCCACTGAATTGTAGCCAACAGTTACTGGCACCCTACAAATGACTTATTGATGAACAAACAAAACTAACTACAAAAGAATGGATTAACTAGACAACCGACAGTTTGATGCACAATGAACAAAACTCACCAAATGAATGACATTTTGAGTCTTCATAGCCAATATTAAAAAAAAAAAAAACATCATGGCCTAACTTACAGACGGCCAATAACATTGCAACTTAATTGACCAGTCATGTCAACAACCAGAGTTTAATACCATAAACTGATGTGATACAACTCACTTTGACTCTGAACATGGATTGACTACCACCCAGGTTGTCAAATGTCAGTCACAGTCAACAACAGTACTATTCAGGTCTACTGCTCAACCTAATATGAAATGACTCCTGGATTCAAACTTTTTGCCGTTTTATATTATACAAACTGCCACAATTTTGTGGTGCGCATAATACTGAAATGATGGATGCCTTGAACAAGCAAATTCTTACACTTCTCTTACAGGGTCATAGTTCTCAGTAAGTATGTGGTAACCATTTTAGTTTCCACTTATTTTGCCTGGTGGTTGCCGCTCACAGGGTTGTTATGGTTACGCTATGCGTTCGGCTGTGCTACTTGTCTTGTGGCTCCATCTTCTTCAGGCACAATTCCCGACACTCATCTATTGTTGGTGGGTTGAAAAATTATTTTGTACAAGAGCTTGTTCTTTACACGCTATCTAGGCTATCTAAAAAATAGAGGATATTACATGGCTGCGCACTCTTCGAGTGTTGAAAAATATTTCACGAGTGAGCGCAATCTCTAAGCGGCCATGTAACTAATGTTCTATTTATTATATAAACACCAATGAACTACCAAACCGTTTCACTTTAATAGTTTTTTGGTATGAAAGGTGCAATTTATTATGTAGCCATAGCAATGGTGATACTTTCACATGTGAAGATACCATGTTATTTTCACATCTGAAGATATCAAATTTTCGCTCAAGAGCTCACCTGGTATTTCACTGGTGTTTACATAATAAATATGTTTATTCTCCAGTCTATATTCTATAGCCTACAGGGTTATGTTTTCTCTGTTGAGCTACCCTCTTCTAAAACTACTACTTATGGTCTTCTCTTCTTTTCCTTTTCTCTTATCTTCCTTTTTTTATTGTATGAGAATATTTTGTAATTTTAGCCACCCCAACTTAGGGCCTTGATTCTACTGCAGAATATTCATAAGGTCATGAGCCACGTCCATCTGCAGCACACAAAAGTACATTTTTGAATCTTCCATCCGTCGTTTTTTAGGTGGCAGTACATTTCAGCACTTTAAAATAAAGCGAGAACAGCACTGAATGTAAGATTTTAATTATGAAACAGATACAATACAAAAATCTAATATATAGATTTAGCCACAGCTAAAAGCGAAGCTCTCATTGATAAATTTATAACTTAAATCAAACAATAATTTTGTATTCCACAAATCACTTAACTTAAGGGCACATTCATGTGACTTTTGAGGGAAAAGCTAAGTGATTTTGGAGTAAACCAAATCTTGTATCGAGTTGATATAGCCTTATATGTACACCCAAAAAATAGTCTTCGGTCACATTTAAGAGCAATAATGGCTATTGATCACAGTAGATAAGGTGTGGAAAACAAATTCTTGGAAAACAAATCAGGCCGAATTTTTTGCGTTCGACAAGTTTACAAATTCTTGCCAATACATCTGGGTGTGTGCAAACAGCATTCTTTTATTTTTTTTTATACACCACATCTGAGGATAAAGAGTACTATGACGCGCTTATCATACAGACTTCGTACAAAATGCAGTATTTCACAATTTTTCAAGACAAATTGCATTCATTCAATACTCAGGACCATCGAAGCACGCGTGGACTTTTAATTAGCGAAACCGTTCAAAAAATGTTCAAAATCACCTATACGGCCAGCCGCTTCTAACTTTTGACAAGCGCCAAATTTGCGAAGAAATTTTAAAAGAGTTATGCTTCAACGTGATAAAAAATTTATTGAGTCTATTTTTTATCAATGGTTTTATAACGATGTGTAATCTTAAAAAGCGTTTGATACGCTCGGCATTTTGAGTACTCCTGCAAGCGATGTTTATGAACGCCTGAAAACAAACGGCAGAGCGATGAAAATTACACTTTTGAGACTACCAACAATCAATAAAGAAACATAATTCGGTAGAACATTAAATGTTCTCTGTAAATTTTACAGAGACAACAATTTTCATTCATGAAAACAAATGAGTATTTAAGTGTCTCTAAGAATCCCCAAGTCTTTACTAGTAAGCTTAAAGATTAAGTTTATGTTTTAAGCCACCAGTTTCACGGTGTTTGCTTTTTTCACAGATGAACTCACGACAAGAAAATCGCTCAAAGCTTTCTTTCTACAGACAGAATTATAACTAGATATTCTTTGGAAAGTTTTTTCTTTCTATTTACGGTGAGTGAATATCGACTAAAGGCTTTTTAAAGTTCTGTAAGCTTAAGCTTATATCAAACCTCATACTAAGTCAGATCGGTGTCTCAGTCAAATCTTAATACAAACGTGCATACTAGCTTCATAAACTGCGCCGCTGGACTTCATGAAATTAGATATTCATACAATAATTACTCAGGCTTACCATATTTCGAGATGCAGCTCCTGAAAGCTATCAAGTAAGGAAAGGATCGCTTGAGCCTTTATAATTCTCGTTCGCATCCAGCAAGGTGAAAAACAAAAATGATGCCATCCGAAATCGGATTATCGGCTTTGACAAGCGACTCATTTCTCAACCAAAAACCCAATGAACAAACCAGCCATGAATAAGAGAACACTCTTGATAGCAGCTGTATTTCATTTTTTACATCCAGTGGAAAAAGACAGTTAAAAACATCACAAGTTGACTCAAAACTATGTCAGCTTCAGCTGTCAAAGTAAACAACTTTCAAGATGCTGCATAAATTTTACGAATGAACTCGCCAGTCAAAGTTTAACCAATCAGAGCATACAAATTGGACGTGGAGCATGACCAACGCGTGACCATGCTTACCGGTAGGTCTTCCCCGCTTGTATTTTGACAAAACTGGCTGAATTTTTGCGTCTGAGGTCAGTTTGAAATCAAAATCGTAATAGTGCGTGGCGATACTGACATAAACACAACATATTTGATATGAATTTTAAAAAAAAGTAAACATGAGCCTGTGATCATTTGAAAACGAGTAAATGGTCAGCGGATAACTTCAAAACAATACTCGACCTTGATGGGTCGACACCTGAGCCCGCGATACAGTCAGGTGATACTGGTCAGCGGATACCCTGTTTTGACAGCTGTCAATTGATGACAACATTGATGTGCAATCGGCTTTCTCCTGGGCTCCCAAAGTAGCTAGAAAGTGTGAGAGTAAACATTGGTATGCCTGTGGTGTGGACGGACGGGCAGCGGGCGGGCGGTGTACGGTCACGTGATTACCAAATTTTCTGGGATGGGTAGATTTACTTACCCATGGTGCTCCGCAGGTGCGCTTCGCGCGCCAGAGCTCCGCTATAATTTAATTTTCTGAACTAGCCCGAGAATAAAACAGCTCACATTTCGTGACACCACCAGTGACATGTTCGTGAAATGAAAACCGAGAAACAAGTGGAGAAATTCCATTGATGACATGTCACTACCCAGATCTTGGTCATGCTTCTGAAGTGAGACAAAGTCCCAACCAGGGAATTCCAAACCAAGTTCCCTGATTGGGACTTGTCTCACTCTTCCAAATTTGGGATTTTTGTGGGTATTCTTTAATACCCTAAAAATCCAAAAATGGGAATCTGTTATTTTTTCCTGTGCATTGTTGTTAACATTGCTGTACCTTTGTTTTAAGGGCAAGCTAGGACAATATAGTACAAATCGCATAAATTCAAAGGTTTATCACTTGTACAAATTGAAACACACACAACACAACTTTCACGACTTGAACAACTGGTGAGTATTGGACAGCCCTCCCAAAAAAGGTATTAGCTTATAGTTTTCAACTTATATAAATTAATATCCTTGAACACACACAAGAACTTTTACCTAATGTCCAGTGATTGGGGTCCCTCAAACAGCCCCCGGAATAAGAAGATAATATCAAGTCAATAAAAAAACTCATTCTTTAAATTGCAGACACACAGACACACAAAGACAAAACGAAGAACACTGGTTCACTCGAACAAATGAAAAAAAAATATTCCAACCTGTGTTGTGATCTTTATGCTGCCAGTCAACTTGGATGAATGTACACTCCAGGTTTAGGTTATACATGTACATGTACCAAGATTAATTTTTTCTCTACTTTCCTTTTTCCTCAACAATGCCAAAAAAGAAGGAATTTCCAGTGATGACACTTTTTCCCTGCAAACAAAACCAGATAGTTAGCCTATAATACACTGTATATAGACAAAATACTGGCTGCTAGTCAAAATAGCCTTCAATTTCATTTCATGAGTGATCTAAGGACCAGTTAATTTTTCTGCAAAATCCTGAAGAAAAGCAGATGAAAAAAACCTACTTTCTTAATTTCCTTCACTTCTAGGAAGTTAATAATACAGTTGTAGCCAGAATATTAAATCATAAAACTAATGGAAAAAAATGCAGTAATAAATGAAGACTGGAAACTGTTACACAGCTGCACTTTGCAAATCTTTTCACTTTGTCATTTAACCATACTGGATCCTAATTTTTTAAGGTTTTTTCATAGGATGGAAGTGACCAGCAGGCAGGTTTTCAGTTCTGATTTCTTGGAAGGTTTGACTACCGCAACCTGCGTTACTACATGTAAATTGATCGTAGCAGCAGAGGCAGCCTTTGTTCATAAAATTCTCCACCGTGAGTTGTTTAAAATACTATTCGGATTGTTAACGAGTGTAGACAGATTTTCAATGATCTGAAGCAGAGAAACTGCTGACTTTTAAACAATTCCTCAATTGCAGGCCACCCCAAAGGTAGGCATTATGGAGAGAGAATATTTTTAAAAGACAGAATAAAATATTATTGTTGGAATCAAACATTTAAAATTGTTGTCTCAAGATATAAACTATAAATGAAAAGGGAAAAGGTATACAGCTGACTTCATCAAAAAATTATGATGAGGTGTTTAGGCCCAGAGTAATAAATTGTGGCTCT
This sequence comes from Porites lobata, assembly GCA_942486035.1. Lineage (NCBI taxonomy): Eukaryota > Metazoa > Cnidaria > Anthozoa > Scleractinia > Poritidae > Porites > Porites lobata. The sequence goes on from CALNXK010000133.1 coordinate 1,422,387, forward strand.
TTAAGAAGTACAGTGTAATTAACCCCTGATCTGATCTGGCATTTCAGAGAACTTAACTCCTAAACCTTTCCCAGGGAGGCCCCCTCCAACAGGACAGTGCATCTCTGGCGCATATTTTTTGCCTTACCAGTTAGAAATGGTCAATTACCTGCTGAGCCAAAATTTAGGGAGAACACTGTTTAGGCCATTCCCCCAACCCTGCTGCTTTTTTTGGTTAGCATTGAATGCCTTCCCTGATTTTGGGTTGGTTGGTTAAATGAAAAAAGAAAAAAAATTCTCAATAAGTCTGAGAAACGGAGGCCTGAAACCACAGCACCATTGCCATGGAGAAGGAAATGACAAGACATGGTCACCAAATCAACACAAACTCAATATTAAAGGCAGAAAATGTGATGGTTGATGTCATGGTAAAAAGCAAAAAGGATAAACCACTGAAACTTATAAGCCTGGAAATAATGAACAATCCAATGATCATTGTTCAGATTAAAAGAATTGATTTAAGTAAAAAACGGTTTTACTACCTTGTTCCTATTTTTTGAAAAAAAAAAGCCAAAAATTTGGGTGGGTCATATGACGCTAAACGGAGAAAAAAAGAGGATGGCCTTATAAAATAACATCTGAAGGAGATGAAGAGCCACTCAGTGGATACCCTTAAATAAAGCCAATATTATTATTATCTTTATTACTATTATTATCACTTTCCGCACAGGGTGGCTTCCTATTTCTGACATGAGATCTTGACCTGGAAGCTTGCTGTTTAGATGTTTGTTAGCAGTTCCCAGGTCACACCGCATAGCACGCTGAAGTGAAGTCAGTTGTAGGCCTAAATTTTACAGTTTTGTGAGTGCCAGGAACGTCCATAATGTTTCCCTCTAAACAGATACTGTAAAAGGAAATTGAGATAAACTAAACTTGTTATAGTGTTTCTTAGCATTCACAGACTTGAATATGTGACCTCATGGTTTCACACGGCATTCGTTGCGTTAATGTATCGGGTTGAAGTTGAAAGTCGGATGCAAGTGCGAAGGAGATTTCTTTACTGTAATGGTAGTTACTCAATAGTTTTAGTGAGGAATCATAGAAGAAGACTCTCTTCTTTATGTGTTATGGTGCTGTTATCCATAAGTACCAATCAGTTCTCAGCTACGGATCGCTGGAGATCATGAACAAAATCAATGAATCAAAATCTTGTTATGAGGAGACAACAGTTTGACTGAATTCTACGCAAGCCTAACGATCGAGGCGAATGAAAGAAAGCAACTTGCCTACTGAGGCGAGCAGAACTGACTGATTAAGGTTTTCATGTTCATTTATAATTCTTAACAAAGACTTGTATAAACCTGATAAAGCAAGAGAATGAATACAGTAGGAATAATTCTCGTTAATAACTCATTAAACGTTTTGGGCATTCATTGTTTGCATTATGTTCTGTGTTTGTGTCTATTTGAAACTAATGCCGTCAAAGAATAAGTAATTTTGAAGTTAAAAAACTCATGCTAGATAAAAAATACAAGATAATTCAACTTCAGCCTTGTTTATTTATACTCCATCAATGTTCTCTCCTTCTCCACTGATGCTGACGATCATTATCTAGTCTCCCATACAACATGCATTCTTTGCATATATAAACTGATTTTAGGGTTTTATAATAATTTTGGTGGAAGCGTGATTATAATCCTGTGCCTTTTGAACGTTGGTTTATAAGTCAACTGCTTTTTAATTGTGACTGTAGTTGATCACAGAAGAGTACAAGAAAAGCTTGACGTATTTTGAATGCTTTGTGTTCTTTTTGCAACAGTTCATCGACATATTTTTTGCTCTTCTTGGAGCCGAGGGATAAGCCAAAAGTCTTGAGCTTGCAAAAAAATTTGTATTGCTTGTTCGAAATCCGTGTTTTCAAAAATATTTTCCTGAATTGTAGGAGTGTGATATTGAAAGACTGCAATACTGTCTATAGCACTGCGAATCCGTCAACATGAAGACATTAATTTGACCAATCAGAGAATGACACCAGAATCTGGTATCATGGAAAGGAAGCATCAAAATATTAAAAGCATGTCTCCAGGCTCTGCTGCCCCTCTCCAATCCACCACTGGTGGTCTTTTTTTCCTATTTGACCCCAAAATGCTTTGTTGTGCTTACAGCTGAAAACAAAAATGGTCTCTTCGCATAGCTACACAACTGAAGAAGTTCTGAATGAAATGTTTGCCGATGCTAAGTCAGTTCTTAACAGCAAGAGTGGTGAAAGCGAAGATTTGAACTATGTAGAAGAAACAGACATTGAAGACCGTATGGAAGAATCTGATCAAAGTGATGAACACCTGACTGAAACTGATCATGAAGTAAATGCACATGGACTTGGAACTACTTATGGAAGTGGAATGAATTTTAGTGAACCATATTTAACTATGCTTACACATCAGAGCTGTCATTAAGGGCCGTAACCTGTAACACTGTCAAGGCTGAGCTCACTTGATGTAGCCTGCATAACAGGCACTTTATGAGCCAAGCGAGGCGAATGCGGCATTTTGCATGAAGCATGAAACTAGTGCAAAGCACGAGATGAGGGAAGGAGAAAAATATAGCGCCTGTTACCTGTCCATTGTTCTGGCTCTTCCCACGTTCACTACATGAATACTGCATTTCAATTGGTTAATTGATGATGCGTTGTTCTGGCATGTTTGTCTGGAACAAAATAACCATCACGCATTCATGTTCTTTTGACGATGCTATTCAAGAAGCCTTTCATTTATTTCTTAATGTTCCAGAAATAACTAGGTTAGAAAAAAGCCTGATTCACTAACTTTTTTGAATTAAGTGTTGACAGGCCAGACACAACTCATAAGCTCGAAACCTTGGAATTTGTTTGAACAACACGTTTTCCCTCTTTTCTTTCTCGCCGCTGCGTTTGGACATAACTAAACTTTGACCAAACAAATCTTACTTTTGCCGCACTGAGTCATACATTTAATACTGAAAGTGAGTTTGCCCTTGCAGTTATTTCCTGCGTTTTATGCCGCAATGAACAGTCAGATTTGTTTCTTTTGATGAATGAAAATTAATGCACCGAAATGGTAATTTACTGCCACTTTTCTGCAACTAGGTGCAAACTATGCTATATTACTATAAACTCAAAGCAATTTCTCTGCTTTTAAATTTTCTAAAATGTGTCTTACTGTTTTGCGATAAAAGCTATAAAGCATAAAATTTCTAAGATGATTACAGCACTTGACGTGTGTGGACCTGTTTGTACAGATCGAACAGTCAAGTTGTACCATTTAGCACAAAAACGGTCCTTACGTTTTACAAAACTGCTTCTTGCTTCTTCCTTACACCTCACAATAGTGTTTCTTCAACTACAAAACCAGAACGTTAACGGTACCGACTGACAAAAAAGCTGCCTTTTGTTCTCGCCAACATGTGAAGGGTATTTTGCCTCTCGCCCATGAATTTGCCAGAAATCAATCACGTGATATTCCGCCATTACAGGCATGCGCTGTAAAGAGCAGACGGCGATTCGATGACAAAGGAAAAACCCAGGCCATTTTATCACCCTTCTCTTCCTGAAAGGAAGGACGGGTATTTACTGATTGTCTAAGCCTTTTATTTTTCTTCATGGGGAAGCACCTCACTTCCAATATGTAACCCCTAGTTATAAATTATATTTGTATGCACCCGAACTTGGCGGTCCTGTGGTATACTTTCACCAGGAAACTTGAAAGTCAAGGCAAGGTACTTGGTATATATATATTATGCTTGAGTAGAGGTAAAAAATAAATACCAGAAAGCAAGTCCATCTAAGCTTACAGTTATAGTAAAACAAAATACAGTAGTCAATAGCAAGTTCATTAAAACTTACATCGTGTTTTCAGGCCAGAACCTCTTCTTCACGTGCATCGCTCTGCGATGATTGAATTCTTGCTTGTTCATCTGAAATTCTAACTTTTTCTTTAACTTCAATCAACCGCATAAATGGTCAGGTAATCTTAAGTGTTTTTCTCCCCAAAAAGGTGTGTTTTCCTTTCGAATAAACGAATGAATCGAGAGTTAAAGTTCTCTTGCTCACAATTACGTCCGCCATTCCTAAGTGCACGAACGCTCGAAAGTGGTAGACTGGTTCCCTACGCTGATTGGAGAATATTGATCACATGGCCTTAGCGCGCGGAAAATAAAAATGAACGCGAAATGAAGCCGCGGCGTGTGTGGGTCCTCGCACCTATAGACCAATAGAATGCGTTTTTATTTCTTCCAATCAAAGTGCGTTACGATCGCGTCTTCTACATGTGCGATGTGCATAAATAATAATAATAATTGATAATAATTTATTATTTGTAAGGCCCAAACTAGGCATTTTTAAATATATTTTCAAAATGTGATCAATTAGCCTGCGTAGCAAGCGTTTCCTCGCGAGGTTCGTCTAGAAAACTGGGACAAGAGCAAAAAAAATGAATGACGGGGGAGGGGGAGGGGCAATAACTCGATTGGAAACGCTTGCTACGCAGGCTAGTGATCAATAAGATGAATGAAACTTTCTAATGGTCCAAAAATAAGTTTCAGTCGAAGACTGACTGTCACAAAGTTCTGCGTATTCTTATTCAGGAACACGACCAAGCTAGACCCCAAATGAAACCCGGGTCGAACTTGAACATGGTCCCTAGGAATAACTCAACTCCAGGAGGGTTTGCCTACATTTAACAAAGTATAAGGAATAATCGCGATTAAAAAAAAATAAGAGAGCTCAAATTCAGCAGGCTTGCTACTTTTGCCCGTTTTGGGTCCATATGGACCCTAGCATATTATTTTTCCTGGACCCATCATGATTCATTAAAGCTTTTAAAATGGTAATTAGCACAATTAACGAGGATCAAGAGAGGATAAAGGGGCTAATCCTCTCTTGCGAGGATAGAGCTTTCCACCGGTACCTCGTATAGTAAATTTTGACCAATTCTGAAAGTTACAGACAAAAACAAGCAACATTTGGCGAAAAAATCCACTACCAATTTTGCCATTCACCCACTGCTCTTTACCGATTAAATTTCTTCCTTTGTTGGAAAGAAAGCCAGCCAACATTTCATGCGAAAGAAGGACGATAACGGGCAAACTGCTTTTAAAAAGATAGGCAAAGGGGAAAAGAACGCGAGAAAAAAATCGAAATAGATTACCAAAAAACAAAAAAAAGAAGTCCACATTTTTGGTTTATGCGCATAATTGTTTTACCATTTATTCAAAACATATTTGCCAATGCCTCAGCATTTTCAGGATATGATCAAAGGGAATGTTAATTCGAGCAGTTGCTCTTTTTATAAACTTGTTGCTTGGGAAACCTGGGTCAAGTTAGCCTGCATAGCATGGCGGTCGAAATTCGCGCGCTCCCGCCCGAATCTCCGACCTCGTCCCCAGGGCTTTTCTCTTAAAAAATGGGTGGGGCATCCTTGCGGTTTTTCTGCCCTCGCCCGCCTTTATTACTTAGCAACCAAAACCGCCATGCTACGCAGGCTAGGGTCAAGTCTGTTTGTATTTTATTGAGTTGTGAGCCGTTTTTTATATCAAATTAATCAACAAATTATACATCGAAATTACCGGAGCAGAAACACGTGACCTCAGGAGTGACAAGGTGCGACTTATGCATGTAAGACGGAAATCTTGAGGACATAAATGGTGCATATAATGTTAGCTTGAATGTTACAGATGTCGATCAAACGCTACTTAGGTTAGACGCGAACCTTAGCTCCTGTAACACTTTTCTAATGCTATGTTTACACTATGCCCGATAGCTTTTGCGCCGCCGCACGGAAACCACACCAGATAGGGCTGAACAGATAAGGCTTATGTTTACACAGAAGAACGGTGATTACCGCGTGATTTTTCCTACGGAGCGAAGCTTTGGCCCGCCGATCTCGAATTATAGATGTTCACGCTAAGCGGATATCTTTTCGTGTCGGCAAGAAAAGCTTTCGGGCCGTAGTCTAGTGTGCATGATTATAGCCTAAGTCGCGTCTTAATTCATGTTTAATTAATGCCATTTTTACGGCACGCTCGTAACGTCTTACATAAGACGAATCTTACGTAAGAAGCGTCTTATGTAAGTCGCACACATCTTTTGCCATGAAGTTATCAGATTCATCAGAAATCTGCGGCTTTTGAAACACACACCTGCTGTTGTTTTATGCGCTAGAGACAGTGCTAGGGTTATTCATCTATTGTTTCGTTACCCAATAAAACAACTCATTCTAAGCGGAGCCCTAGCATCTCTTTTTCCTTTATCGTATCAATGACACTATTGTTTAACTGTGTTATACACCCTGCGAAAAAAAAAACTTAAATTACTGGTTGTCGGTACTAGTAACATAATTTATAACTCCGCTTTATAACAGTGTCATTGTACGATAATCGTTTTATAATTACACCTGCAGTAGCTGAGCCGGTGAGTTAAACCGGCATAATAGTTTACATTCCTCGGCGTCACGATTTGGTAGTTAACTGTAGTTCTCACGTCACCGAACCGTTCCCGAAAAGTTAATAAAGTTTGGTAATTTTAGCCGCATATTTAGTTTGTTTCGCTTTCGGCACTATGCAGCATAAGAATTAAGAGGCCTAGGAAAATTAAAGCTCTGACTGTATTTTCAGGAACTTAAGTAGACCATAGATATATTTACCAAAAGGAATTACTTTACGTCTGCAAATTGAGTGGTTTGTTTTATAACGGTCATACTCTAACGATAATCGATTAAAATTGCTGCACGTGCACATGTTAGATCTAAAACCCCTCCAGCCATTAGTCATGTTCTAGCCACCTTTGTGGGTTTCTAAGTATTCATAAACTCAGAACTGTTAAACATCATGTTAATTTGTGGGCCTAGAACTGTAGAACGTTTTTGAGAAGGATGATCTGAAGGGGAGGAAGAACAGATTATGTCTTACATAAGACTGCAGCGTCTGCGCGAACTTGCTGAAAAAAGCCAACAAACGTTAAATGTGAACCGATTATTACCTTTAACCTATGCTTCTCTGAATTTTTCATCCCGTAAGTTAACTGCTTTGTTTTATTTAGAAATCCCTTTGTGCATTCGTTTTAAGAGTTTACCGAATAAAATACAACATATTTTGTTTCTCAAATGTGCACCAGCAGACCTTTATTTCATTAATCAAAATGGGGTCACTCAATAATACATGTCAAATGCTAATTAGTAAGCAAGCGGCCTAACTGCTGTATGAACAACTCTTTTTCAGTCATAAAAACTTTTTTCTTCTGTATAAAGCCCGGCTAAGTATAACTTCCAGGAATTTGGAGTTCTTGCATTTCTACGCACACTACATGAATTATTTTGTACACAGCTTTCACTTTGGTGAAACCTGCAGCCAATAGAGACAGCTTAACTGTTATTAACTCTGTCTTTTGCTCTGTGTGTGTATCGTTCAGCTTTCCATCTTCATTTATCCTGCGACATGTGCGTATCTCACTCAGCTTTCCACTTTCGCCTGCGTGATTTCACTATGCGTCGAAACTGCAACCATAATCATCGCTGGTCTCTACTTCGTCAAAACACGATAACATTCACTGCATCGTCAACCAAATGTATTTCAGGAGATGATGATGTCATGTTTTCGTTGGACTTGATTTAAGCAGGACAGGTGCAGAGCCTCGCCTTAGTGCTGGTTGCCTAAAAAATGTCTTTTCCTCCTTAAGTGGTGACAAAGCAGGAGCGCTACCTCTTCTTCTTTCGAAATCCATTTTCTGTCTCAGTTTAAATTTCTTCTCATTGTTGTTTTCAATCTCCCTAAGATTCTGAAAGATCTCACTAAAGGCCTCTTTCATGGCTTCTTCGTAGCAAAGACCTTTGTTGTGTTTGCTTTTCATCCCCTGGCTTTGTTCTTCACCTAGTAGTTCACGAAGCCGATGGTTGTTACAAGAAAAGATTGTGAAAACCTCTGCACTGCAAGTCAGCTTAATTCTGAACATTTGAGCTAAGTTTTTCTTATATAAATATAAAGTGCATCCAACCGGATTATAGGCGGTCTTAAGTTTATATCCAATCACATTCCAAACAACTCGTTGACAAAGTCACGGCTAGTGGTTCTTTACAAATGAAAAGTTTGCTGACTCACGAGTCTCTGGGATGCACGTGAAGGAGGTTGAGTCTCTTGTGATATGTATTGTTAGGCCCGGATCAAGCATTGAACTCTATAGTGCTAATGAATGAGAACAATAGATTTTGCCATTAGTATCACTGCCTTGGTCACATGTGAAGCTCGAAGTTTGACCCGGGTTTAATTTAGCGTGCGTTAGCTTGGTCGTATTCCTGAATAAGAATGCGCAGAACTTTGTGACAAATCTCTTCAACTGAAACTGATTTTTGGACCATTAGAATGCTACATTCATCTTATTGATTACTTATGTCTGACAGTTCTGGATTTTTACCATACAATGAAAGCAAAAACAAGTGATTTTCAAGGTCGATTATTTAAACGAGGTTTAACTTAGGCCGCGGTTTAAGAAATCTTTGGACTTCCAGATCTCTTGGTTTTAGTGTGTTATCTTAAGTACCGGTATTCTAGTCGGGGCTAAATGCTTTCATGAAACCTCTCAAGATAAACGGTGTTTAGATAAAAGTGTTGGGCAAAATGAAAATGCCTTATAAAGCGGTTTTTTTAAACACTACTGGCTAAACTCCGTTTAAATAGTAGTCCTTAGAGTTTATTCCATGCAGCGTAGCCAGCTTTTCGACTAGTTGTAGGCCTAGCTGACTGTCACTTCCACATATCCTAAAAATTGCACGCATGACTTAATAAGCACTTATCTAGGAAGATGGGAGGAAACTGTTTTCGCAGGGTAAGTACGCACTAACCTCACTAACACTTTGAACTCTTAAGTTTTTTAGCTCAACCCAACAATGCACAATTTATTACAAGCCGAGTGATCAAGCCAACAATTTGTAGACGTGGGCCTACAGGTCTATGTGCTGGCTGCGTCCCTGCACGGATTCATAATCCCAGGCTGGAAGTTATTGCCTTGGAGTGACTTGCAAAGTCCTGATTTCAAGAGTTTTGGAAACGTGCGTGTAAAACAAATGGAATTCAATAAAGAAGCAGCAAGCGATCTCTCGTAAACCCAAGAAAATTCAAAGCAGTCGTCTTCACTTTTTTGACTCTGCGTTGCTTGTCTTGTGACGTTATTTGGGCTCCAGGCTTGTGCTTTCAGCCTTGTTCCGGGCTTTCTAGCTCTCCAACATATGCTTGGACCGAGGAAACTGAGTTTCGAACATCGCACTTCTGCAAAATTCTCAAAAAACACCTGGGGGAAAACCCTCCAAAACTCTTTCATACCGCGCACACAAGTCGTCTAGTGGATCAAGAAAACGAAACGAACAAAACTCCTACTACAGCCCTCCCCAAGTTGGGAAGTCAGGACACAACACACTAACACACCGCGGCTTCTTTTTCATTTTCTGCGCGCTAAGGCCATGTGATCAAGATTCTCCAATGAGCGTATGGAAACCAGTCTACCTCTTTCGAGCGTTCGTGTTTGGCCGATGGTGAGCAAAAGAGCTAGGGAGATTCAACTCCCGATTCATTCGTTTATTCGAAAGGAAAACACACCTTTCTGGGGAGAAAAACACTTAAGAATACTTGACCATTTATGCGGTTGATTGAAGTTAATTTAAAAAGTAAAAACCAGAGCTTGCAAAGAACAAGCAAGAATTCAGTTATCGGAGAGCGATGCACGACTGAGGTGCCCAATATACAGGCACCCAACGACGGTTTCCTCCTAAATACATTGAAAACACTTTTAAGGCTATCCATAGTACTTTTAGATCTGTAGAAATACATTCTTTTCCCAAATTACAAGGGCTTGAGTATTATTTTTCCGAAAAATTTTAGATGAAATTGGATGTTTTACGAAAGTGAGACATTTTCTGATTCTTCTCGCCATCTCATTTATGAATCCGAAAATTTTACGTGTCCTTTTTTTACGAAAAATAGCTTAACTTAGGAAGTAAAATGAGAAAATTAAACTTCAGAAAATCGAATGAATTTATAAGATAAGTTTCGAAAATTGTAAATGAATGGAACGGTGGTCTAGAATTTTTTAGCCGTCCTCAGGTCATAGAAAATTCTAGGCAATATTTGCTTCTCCCTACAGATATTTTACAGAAAACAGTCGCTGGGTGTCGCTTAATATAATCTGCGGAATTTCTACATGCAGCATAATTTAGCACAATGCTTTCAAGATTTGATAAACATAGGCAATGATAGACAATTGATCATGATAAACCAACCCGTGTCCATAATAATTCAGCTACGTTAATTGACAATATCCTATTAAATAGATTTGACTATAATATCACCAGTGGGAATATATTATTTCCAATGTTAGCGATCCCCTTCACAATTCTTTACTCTCCACTCGATCTGTTAAAGAACAAATGTATAAACGGAAAACAAAAAAACGTGCTTTATAGCTGATCTTTGCGATATCAATTTGGATTGAATGTGCAAAATAACGCAGATCGATCTTTCTTACTTTTTTATAATAAGCTAAACAAAACTTGAAACAAACTGATGTTCCTATCATAACTCTATCCCGTCGAAGAGCAAAACAAATCTCAAAGTCTTGAATCAGATAAGGAAATCAATCAAGGTGAAAAACAATCTTTACTACTCAGGTGATATAGATTTATATAAAATTTTCAGAAAAAAAATTTCAACTCTCTCACGACAAAGTAAGCCACGTGACTGTACTACTATGCCCATTTTAACGAAAATTTGAAAAATATGAAACCGTACTAAGCGTACTAAGAAAAACTCTAAGCCCTGATCTGATCCGCTGACAGTACGTAATAAATATACTGATGATCCAAACAAAATTTCAGATGTTCTTAACATCCATTTTTCTTCTGTTGGTCGCAAATTGGCATCCAAAATACCACCTACTACTTGTAATTTTACGGAGTATCTATCCGGTAATTACAGCGAGTCTTTCTTTTTTAATTCAGTGACTGCCCTCGAAATTGAAAAGGAAACATTTTCCATTCCTCTAAATAACGCACACGGACTATACTCTTGCCAGTTGCCCAACCAGAATCTTGAGCTCTGCTAAGCACATCATGAATATGCAAAATGACACGTCCCGGTTTCAAACTTCACGGAATCAGATTACTGAATATATGTTCTTATGTTCTTTCAGGGGCACCCAACGAGAATATAGTTCAAAACCACTAAACATAGCATTGTTAAACGTATTTTAGTATTTAAACGGTAGATAAAGGCATATTTTTATCCCCTAAAAATTTTTCATCTGTTCGGATTTCCTAGCTGAAAGTCTAGTGATCCGAAAACTATAGGGATCAAAACTTACCTTTTCGAAAATTTCAGCCAGAAAAAAGGCTCCCGAAAATTCTAGGTGACCTTTTTAGGGTAAAAATCCGTTAAAAATAGGCAGTTAAATGTTCGAAAATCCTAGGAGAGGCAGGCAAGCAACAAATTTTACAACAAATGTTTCGAAAATTCTAGATCTCAAATCGTCTTCCGAACAGATATTTTTCCGAAAATTGTCCTTGGGTGCCCCTGTTCTTTGCGTCATTTTAAATTTGAACTCGTGAAATGCTTCTAGGACCGCTAACTTACTGCCCGGCGACAAATAAAGGCTTCTAGTCGGCTTTTGAATAATTTTTTCTTGTTATTTTATAAGTAGTAGAATGGGTTGATTTTCTTTGCTAACGCGGTTTCAAAAAGGGTTTCAAGTTGTACTGATCCAGGTCGACAACTGTGAGATCCGGCACCGCACCACTCAACGCTTTGTTGTTGTAGATTTAATATTTTATTTTAAACCTGATATTGCACTGATATATCCACTGACCAGTATCACATTACCGTATGGTGGGCTTAGGGGTTGGACCCATTTGAAATTATCCTGACAATAAGTTTTTATCGCAGGCTTAATGGGATTTCTTTGCCATGGCAAGGTTGTTGTTTGTTTGGATAATTTATTAATATGTTTTATATACGTTTTCAGGCAGCTAAAAACGGTATAGCCCTAGTTTGGGTTAAATAGACCCAACAAGGCTGCCACAAGCTGCCACCGATAATGGAATTAAATGACCAAGGACTGAATCATTAAAGAGCAAAGAGCAACATGAAAGATTGCCAGGGGCACCCAACGACGATTTCCTCCTAAATACACTGTTAACGCTTTTTAGGTTATCCAGAGGACTTTTAGATATCTAGAAATGCATTCTGAGCGACACTTTGGCGGAAAGTAGTATCTGTTCCGTCATCAAAGTCAACTTGAGTCTTTTCGAAATTACAAGGACTTTAGTGTTATTTTCCCCAAACCTGATGCTGCAGGCAATTTAATGCTTCAAGAAGGTGAAAACTTTTCTGATTCCTTTCTCCATCACATTTAATTTTCGAATCCAAAAATTTTAGGTTTTCTTTTTCTACAAAATATAGCTTATCACGGGGCGGTAATAGGGGGCGGTCGAAAAACCTGAAAATCGAAAATCAGTGGGGGAGGTAAATTTTGTGAAAGATTAAACAGATATTTTCAGAAAACAAAATCGTGGGGGGCAGACGGGAGGACTTAAAGATAAACAGGAGGAGACATTAAATTTTTTTTTGATGGAACATGGGGGGCCTTAAAATGCCAAAAGATAACCTTGGCGGGTCTTCAAGTTTCTTTTAAGTAGCATCCCTACTGAGCAGCATGATGTGATTCAGTTTTACACAAGTCTTATATTGTGTAATACTAAAACAATTTCATCAGTATTTTGACAAAAGAGATCCTGATGACTGGCAGCCAAGGGCTCAGTTGAAACGCTTATTTAATTCATCAGAAATAATCCTCAATGATACAGATGCCATTAAAGAATCGAATATGCAACAAAGTTCGCTGTTGATGAAAAATACGTGCGTTCATATCTGGAGCACTTGACAACACTGAGACTCAAAGAATCCATCAGGTCGACTCAGAGGCAAACCGACAAAAGCAAACGAGACCTAAAAACATACAATGAGTATGACTGGCTAGACATGTCTCTAAATTAAAAGGAACATTGCAACAACTAACTGTCAAAGAACTTGAGAAATATCTAACTGCCCACGGGCTTGGCAAGTATGGTAAAAAAAGTGACAAAATAAAAACCATCAGCTGCCATGTACTGCGAAACAATGAGCTTAATTCTATAAAAGAGAAACAGTTGGAAATGGCAGACTCCATATCCTATGCTGACCAGCAAGATGACGAATCACTCTCAGATGACGATTATGTAGTTGGCACATTCGGAAGTGACAGTGAGTAAGAACGGTAAAGTAAAGAAAATGTTATTTGTTATTACCATTTGGGTATTATGTAAAAAACATGCGTGCTATTGAGTAGGGGTCTGGAAATAATTTGGGATAAAAAACAATTTCTCCTCCCCCCCTCCAACTTAAATTATGACTGGTCCCTTAGTCATGATCACTCTTATATTCGGCTCACGTGCGTTACGGAGACGCCTTTTAGTGAACACGCGAAACAGTAAACTTTTTATTTCTAAAGAACTATTGACCGTGACTTTGTCAAAGTGCAGTTTGAAATATGATTGGCTACAAACTATAAGAGGCCTATTAGCCGGTTAAGTGATCCTTATGTTTAAATTTTGAAATACTTAGCTCAAAAGTTCAGAATTAGGCCGGCTTTCAGCTCAGAAGGTTTTCACACGTTTCAGCTGCCGTGTACGTGGAGAGCTGCACGAAGACCAGAGGGATGAAAAGCAAAAACACGAAAGGTGTAAGTTACGAAGAAGCCATGAAAGAGGCCTTTGTCGAGATCTTCCAGAATCTTAAAGAAATTGAAAAGGACACTGAGAAGAAACTGAGACTGAAAATAGATTTCGAGAGAAGAAGAGGCAGCGCTCCTTCTACTCTAGTACTTAGAGATGGAACAAAAGTTTTTACGAAACCAAGAGAGACAATCACAAGACAAATCTCTGCACCCGTGCAACCCAACTCATTTCCAAACACGACAGACATGAAAAGAAAATTGCATTCGCCTCCATCACCGGCTGAAATTAAGTTGTCGACGATGCTGTGGTTATAAACCGTGTGTTGAACAGGAGACAGCGTGAATTATTGATCACGACGACGCAGAAAGCACTGCAGAATAAACTAAGGCAAAAAATATTGGCTTTAAGACAAATGTACAAGGCCGAAAGCTGGAAAAATCCAGACCCACAAGATAAAAAAGAAGGAGTGAAAAACTTTTAAACTGCTCTCACTGGCTACAGATATATTCTCACTGACGGCTATGCTGTGTTGCTTCAGTGTAGAACTACAAGACAGAAAACTTAATCCGCGATTGATGTTAGTTTTTACTCAGCTCTGCGCGAAGATACGAACGATTTTAGTACTACTCTGTAGGTACACTGTGCTAAATTGCTCTCCCGTTTATGCTTTCAATGATGTAGAGCAAAGTTTAAACGGTGCTCCAAATCAATCATTATAGAACTATAGAACCGGAAATAACGAACAACATTTCTGTGATTGAATACGACTGTTTCTGTGGTCGAGTTCTTCCCGGCCGTAATCTATGTGGACTGACCCCATCTTGTGAAGGCAACTGATTAACTATAAATAGACAGATCTGTTATGAACAAATTCTGTTTTAAGTTTATTTTAAAAATATACAGAACGAGATTTTAAATATCTAAATAAAAGAAATTATTGTTCTCGAACTTGCACGATCACTGAGTCCAAAGTACTGAAATATGATTTTCCCAGGCACTTTACTTGGAACCGCCCGCCCCTGTTCAAAGCGACCACCAAACTGCGAATGTTAGGTCGGGCCGCTTGTGGGTCCGACTGTAGTTAATTCAGCGACAACTGTAGACTGTCAAATATTTATAGCTACATTGAAGCTATAAACTATAAGTAAAAATAAGCGTTGTATATACCTCCAACTGAAGACTTGGGGGTTAAACTCCACAACACCTTACGTCATAGTGAAGTTGCGTGCAACAAGGCACAAAAAAACTAAACACCGTGACATCAGTCTTTTGTGATTACAACACCATCCCCTTTGATGCGTAATTCTTTAATTCTTTCTCTCTATACTTAGTAAAAAGAATTAAGAGTCAGGGTCATAATAATTATAATAAAAAAATAAACTTCTGCCAGCGAGCTCCTTCTATTCATTATCACTTCCTGTAAAAGTCAAACAGTTTCAGAAGGTAGAGATTTCAATAATTTATCCTGATCACCGAAAGTTGTCTGAAATTGTTAGGCTTATAAAAATAATTATCCCTTTTGAGAAAGTTTTTTTTTGTTTCCCCTTTTTAACTACAGAAACCCACTAAGGCGGTCTTGCTAAGACGGGAAAGGACATTGATTGTTGGTTTGAGATCTAAGACGTGCAGTAATGTTAATTGTTAATCGATAGAGGATGACGGTTACCAAAATAAACCGCTTGTCGTGTAAAGTGCTCTAGGGGAAAGTAATTCTGAGATCTCACCGAAAGCTTTTAGTTCCTCGAAAAATACGGTCAGAGATTTGCTAGTTTTTTATTGTTACGTGGGTCGCTAGTGCAAGCTAAAACACGCTTATTATTAGATCTATGAAATAATCGCTGGAAACTTTTCCTTAAAAGCTCGGTGCTTAGTCACAGTTAAATTCCGCTAACTATTATTACGTTAAACCAATGCTATACCATGTTAACAGGTATTTTGAATTGCAATGACTTTGTTAAGGTGCTGCTATGACTTATAAGTATTATTGAATACAAACCATTAAGCACTATTCATTACGAAGTGTGTTTTTTACCTTGCCAATTTTGAAGTCACGTGTTTATGCTTGGTTAATCATGCGACAAGGAAGCTTGTGTCATGTTGATTTTATTTCAGAGAGAAGTTATGCTGCAAATAGGTCAAATCAATCAAAAAATTATACATTTGCATTCAGAACTCTGAAATAAGCCGATTAGGTCTTAAATAAGCTTTCAATAGGAAAAATATTGACTTTATTTATGAGAAGATCAAACAGACATTGAGGAACTTTAAACAAAGGGGGTTCTGTCAAAGTCCAGTTTCGATCCAGTTGACTATTAAAGAAGACTAGTTATTGACAGCGATTTCAATTTGATTACAACAAAACGTAACATAATTATATTCATATTTTATATTTGTATATTGTGCAAAATGTGTTTTGGTATTAACGAAGGTGCGAGAAAAGGCGTTAAAACCCGCCCATTCTTATAACTGCATACGTGTAGATAATTAAATAAGGCAACCGTTAACCAAACCAAATTTTCTTTTGTCGCTGCAAACCGGCAAATGCTGGATGGACTACAACGCGAACAAGTTCATTATTAAAAACCAACACCGCAATAGTTTACCTCGGAGAGTAAATGCTATCTTCAATTTGCATTATAATGACGTATTGGGAAGACCACCTTAGTTTTTCCCAAGTCTTATACTTGAAACCTATGTAGCAAGCGTCAGTTTCAGTGCCAGTTAGCTAGAGAAACTTCCTTCTTGCTTTGGAAGTAGAGCGAGGAGGAGGGAGACGGTCACGAAAAAAAAATTGAAAGAAAAAAAACGAAAACTGTGCCAATTTCCCCCCCTCTTGCAGCTAGTAGCTACATTGCGGAGGGACCAGAAAAAAGAGATCGGACGTCAGCTTTGAGAGCACATTATGCACCTGCTTCAGTCTACTTTTGATCTCACCTCGCCTACCGAGATCAATTAGGGAGCTTTAGCATCGGCGACGGCAGCGGCAGCTGCAGCGAAAACGTCAGGTTTAAAATGAATTCCCGTTTTTTCAATCCTTGTCGAGTTTATTCCAATTTGCTGAAAATGGCAAGTGTAGGCGAATTACCCTGGAGTTGATTTCTTAAGGACCGCACTCAAGTTTAGAGAGAGAGAAAGAGATTCGTTGTCGCTCATTTACGTCCTCCATAAAACTTGCAATTAGGTATTTTCACGTCGTAGTCTTGCAATAACGGTGAAGAAATGTACAAAACAGCGTGATGCACGTGCAAAGTTGTTGTTTAGCGTAATAAACCTAATGCTTCTTTGACGTCCTGGTTGCCGTCGCTATCGTCTTTGCTAAAGCTCCCTAATGACGTGACGGCACAAGTCAAAGGGTCCATGACACCGGGGCCTTAGTCCCATGTTCTTTTCGTTCCCTTTCAACTGATGTGTAAGGATAAAGAAGACAAGGCCAACGCATTGACGTCACCACCCAAAGAAAGGAAACGCTTTTAGACCTTCTCCCTACCTGGCCTGGGGCCAGGCTACGCAGATGGGAAAAAAGGCAAAAAAAGGGGTCAAATAGGAAAAATATTGGCGAGCGAAGCGAGCCTAGCGGTGGTCTGGGGAGGGGGAAAGCGCCGCCGCCTCTTTCCCCTCCCCAGGCTACCTCTCGGTTCGCTTCGCTCGCCAATTTTTTTTTCCTTTTTCCCCCAATGCGGAACCTAGTCTCAAGCTACTCAGCTCCCTACCGTTTCCTCCTTCAATCCCCGTCATTTTTTTTTGTTTTTTTGGTCTCGTCTGTCGAACTTCTCAACGAACTCAACCGGAGACGCTTGTTACGCAGCAGAGAAACTGATGGTCAGGAGAAAACTGCATTATCATTTAAAAAAACATGAAAATGGTGCCCGCCATGTTATTTTCAATTTAGTTCACCTCATTGCGCACCAGACTCTTGAACCTTTTTCATCAAAACATTTTGCTGTCGAAGACTACTATCCTATCAACCTCGTCCCCAGGGTTTTTTTAAGGGAAAAGCCCTGGGGACGAGGTTGCTATCTTATCACTTTGTGATGGTGTTGTTAAGTAGCCATTACTTATCGAGACCAGTGTGCCTCTGCTGAGGTTTTTAAACTGATTCATCGATTCGCGAAGTGTATAGTGACTTGGTGGAGCTTGTCATAGCACACAAATACAGTAATAGCCCGCGTATAAGAACCTGAATTTTTCAATTTAGCCTAAATAGGTTCTTATATAAATGGTACTTAAAGCAAATTTAGGCTACCGAGGTTCTTAAAATAGGTTCTTATATTTTCATCTGAATTTCATCTGAATATACTATATAAATTATAAATATCATCTGATAAGACAGTGTAAATCATTTATTTGTACCATAGAGCAATGCCTATATAGGCAGTTCAGTGCAGGTACAGCATATGTCCTAGATGATGATCTTAATTCAGCAGTTTCTACCTATAAACTTTTACTGCAACCCCACTAATAAGAACCTAACTTAAAATTTTAGCCTAAATAGGTTCTTATGTGGAGGGGGCTTAAAATGAAAATTTTAGCCTAACAGGTTCTTAAAACCCAGGTTCTTATACGCGGGCTATTACTGTACTGGCCCTCTCGATCGTTGGCGCCACCGATTCCGCAAGGCTCTATGGGAATACTGTAATGCTACTGTAAAATTACTTAGAATACCCTGACAGAAACCGAAAATGTGCCAGGAGAATGTTTCTCTTACACTTATCAACTGACATGGAAACGATCGAGTGTTCTAAGGCTACAAGTCTCTGGCCAGCTGTTTCTTACGGACAAGTCACCCGGCAAGGACTCGGCTTTACACACTTATACAATGGAACTGAAAATCTTTTATTCCAGTAAAAAGGCGAATTGAAAACGGCACTTAAGGTTTGTAACTACGGTCTTTAAGCTCGTGAAACAGAATGCTAGATATAAGTATTTCTTTGAAGCATGTCAGGGTAATGATTTAAGGGCAAGATAAGAACTCCCATTGTGATTTAAGAACAAAAGAAGTAAGTGCAAAGTCAGCTGAAAAATAACTAAATCATGCTGACGGGCCCATTTTGCAGAGTCGATGAGTTTAATTTGGCTTATGGAATTTGCCTAGTTTGCAAGGCTATTATTGAAATCAACATAGAAAACAAAGAGGAATAGATTAAACGTGCGGTGAGATTTGTAGTCGACAACTGTAATTTCTTATATAGGGACAAAAAGGCCTATGAAAGTTGCCAAGTCATACTTTTCAGCCTAACAACAAGATATGAGTATAAGATAGAACAACTGAGCCCGCAAAGGGATACCATCCTAACTCGCAAACATTAAGCGGAAACTATGTCACTGTGGCGCAGAAAGGGACTATGGCGAAGTGGTGGGTAGTTCCACCTAATACGCGGCTTTCACAATAAAGACGGGTCCCTTCAGCGACTTGCTAACAAAGTTGAGAGGCTTTTTGGCAGTTTCAAATCCCATAATGGCTTGTTTTTCTTGCCTGTTAGTGTTTCAATTGTTGTACTCATAAGTTATGCTCCTGATCAATAGAATTAGAGTTTTATCTGGTAAACAGATACCAAAAGTTGGTCACAAAAACGGAAACTGGTTTTTCAGTGAAAATTAAAGTTAAAGTTAAAATGAGCTATTTTAACGCTAAGGCTGGCATTACGGCAAAAATGCACTGTTATCTCAGGGTACCTTAACAAGTTTTCAACATTTTTGTAAATTTCTAGTCTTTCCTCAATGGCAGTACTATATATGTCACGCTTAAGGAAAAAGTGGTTTTGAAATTTAAATTTAAACGTAACTGATTAGTGACTAGCAGCCCAATAGGCTCCTGCTGGCGATTAATTAGTACTTTGTATGCATCGTGAGAACAAGTTGTGGTCACTTGGTTTGAAAACGGGAGCTTGCCTAAAATGTATCGCCTAAAAACAATGATGTGGCGAATGAGCGTAGTACTTGCGGACAAGATTTTCTTTTTTTTCTGCGGGGGGTGGGGGGGGGGGAGAGATATGTCAATCTTCCTCCCCATGGTGTGTCTTAAAACGTATTAACCTGCGATCAGGCGATTTTTTTTTCACAGGTTAAAAACGGATTGGTGGCAGCCCGCTATAGACACAGCAGCAAGCCATCCAAGATCAATAAGTATTAATGTGCAATATATGGCGGGAGTACTAATACTGTAACAATACATTTTGGTGTTGCCTTGTTTTTAAACTCAGGGGTAGCAGACTGACGAACGACTCGACGTCTATAAAAGTATAAGGTTTTATTCCCTTTGCTGGGAAGCTTATTCAGTACAGTGAATAAGCGTCAAAATATGTCGAGGCACTTTTTTCACCAACCAACTGAACATCTGTGGAGTAACCGATTACGACAGAAATGAAAATTCATTCTAACAAACCCGTTCCCAGGTCCGCTTTTACCATTTTCCTGCTAAATGGACAAACCATCTTTTCACATGGAGATGACTTGGAGATTTGCTATTAATATATAAAAGAAAAACAATACCGTAAAATTTATTTCTTCAGCAACCCCGGTCCTCTACGTACCAGACAATTTCAAGTGCCAAACTACCCACTACACCACGGGGGAAAACGACAGGCAATCCGCTGTTAGTAGGCTGTTATGATGTCACTTAAAAAATCAAAATCGCCCGATCGATCTCGATCGATCTGCTGAGTATTCAAATAAAACACGCAACCGTTAACACAACTCGTTATCCCGTTATATGACGTAAATCGGCCCCAGGCTTCTAATCCTCCCTGTATCTCTTCGTTTCTTCTTATCATGGCTTTCTTTAAGCACAGACATTAAGCGATACCAATGTCTTTTACATCAAATTATTGGTATTGTGTCCTAAACTCCTTATAACTGATACCAAAATCTCTAATAACTCCATCCCGCTTAAGCGAGGAGATGATCTGAGTACCCAAGCACATTTCGTGTAAGGGTTTCCCCGGCGCCTCGGGCTTCAATGCGCGTGTAAAGCAAGTTTCAGGTTTGCATTGATTCTAACCTCTTCAAACCAGTTGCGATGCTCGGCAGCCAGTACATATATTTCCTTCGTCTTTTTATTGGTTCATAAGCCTGCATCCGCCTTGTGATTTGTAAACAACTAACTCAGTTGAAAAGCTGGCTCTTATACATGCTTGAAATATCTCAAACTCCTTTTTCAAGTGTCTCTTTTCTGGATCAATGCGTATGAAATTAATGCTGCTATTGTAGCTCTTTAGCTGAAAGAACCGAATCCAAAATTCCAATAAAACTACTTTACCTAAAAGGCGCTTCTCGTGAAGACATAAATAGAGCTTCACAGTCGCGAATGTTTAGTGACCCCATATACTTGATCCATATTACTTATGACACTAGAACTTTATACAAAAGGCAGTGATATTGATACAAACAAAGGAACAAAGAGAAAATAACAGAGTTCTTAAGCAGCGGCCCACGCAAATATTGCAAACATTTTCTAGCCTTACTTTTAGACACGTAGTTTGTCCACTTCTAAATCAGATGGTCTCGTTAGTCACCGGCTGTTTTTTTTTCTCACTCTTACAAGGGTTAGTGAAAAACTTGCTAAACAATCACAGATTACAACGTCATTAAACTGTCATATAACTATGACTTTGCATTTTATTGTTAAAGTATACCCCTTCATGGAATTACTAATATTGATTTAATCACAACTATCTTGCAAGAAAGAATGAACAAACTTTTTGTCGTCCACCATCCATATTTAAGTTTAGTATAATTTATGTGAGCACGTAATTGTCAGAACTCAGTTGAGTTTCTAATTTGCTTCCATTCCTTGTAGTACTTCACGTCAACATTGAGTTAAGTAGGTGGGTGATTGTAACTTTCAAAATAATTGATTTTCAAGTTAATCATGGTCAGCAGGAGGTGAATACTGACGTTCTTTCCTGAGTTGCTGATCATAGATCATTACAAGGTGGAATCTAACTTCAACCAGCAAACGCGCGCGGAGTGTAAAAGAAGGTTAGAATACTAGGAACCGCATATCGTTTCTGTCGGTTTATTTTACAATTCCGTCACTTTCCTAAATTTTTTCGTTCACCATTGTCTTGTTAACCACGGCCTGTTTTCTTTAGTTGCGTGCACGGCCGGGCAGCGGATGAAAAATTCTTAGGCCAAATATTCTCCAGCCACAGTTGCAAGTTTGTACGGTTTTAGCATTGTCTTCATAACTCGCCTTGTGATTACATGTGTACAACATTTGAGGAATCACGGTTGTACAATACCGGTACTGAACAGTTTTTTTACACAGCGAAAAAGTCGAGTTAAGGTATGTACTTAAATCTCCTCTTCTTCTTCCCAGCATGGCAAGAGCCACTGCATTGTCGATAGAGTTTGCTTGGATGGCAGTGGCGGCGCTGGAGACGCTGTTGCTGAAACCTCTTCCGTAAAACTCGGTTTGGGTCGCACAGGTGTAGAAAATTTTCTCGTTAGTTCTTCTTTTGTGTTCGCTAAAATCGCTGTTTCTTGTCTAAGTGCTGAGGCTGGAGCGCTACCTCTTCTTCTTTCAAAATCTACACTTTGTTTCGTCTTTTTTAAGTTAATGTCCTTGTCAATCTCCTTGAAATTCTCAAAGATCTCCATGAATGCTTCCTTCATTGCCTTGTCATAATTGGTTTCTTTCTTTAATCGACAGCCTTTTACTTGTTTACCGTTCTTCATGGCAAACGTAGGCGAGTAAAACAGAAGTATGTTAAATTGGCAGTGAAACACTTTATAATCGGAGCGCACTAAGACCGCGAATGCTTCTTTCAATGAAGTACGTGTAATTTGATGTTTTCAACTACCAATCATAAAGGGCGCTTCTGTTTATAATTAACGACTTGAGACGTCAGCAAAACAGTCTTTCTTTTGCATGCAAACTTAGTTAAGAAAAACTCTTTGTCCAAGAACGTTCCGTTTCAATACGTACCGCAACAAAGAACTGCTAATTAACGCCCACTGAGCTTTATGCTCTAAGGCACGTCAACTGTAATCACGACATAGCTAGTAAGATCTAGGATCTTTCTCTGCAGTCTGTAACACCGAATCACGAACGTACCCTTAAGACATAAACGTGAATTTTGCCCTCAGTCTATTTTAGCCTTATTGGTTGTTGGACAACACAGTTCAATTTCTTCAATATCCTCACCCAGCTGAATGAATAAGGAGGGGATTCACTCGTTTCGTATGGACGTAGGGCCTTTTCGTGTGAAAAAATTGTGGTTTCAAAAATATCTGGATTCGTGTGGAAGGGGCCTTCATTCGACTATTATACAAAGAAAAAATGTAATGAATTACCCTGAACATTTCCGGGTGGGTTTATGACGGTGTCCTAATGGCAACAATTTTACCACTTAGTAAGATTAATTATTCAGTACTAAGTTAAAAAAGCTCTTGAAAAATAGACAATCATGAATCTCGAGTAGTAATGAATTACCCGTTTGCTCGTTGTAGTGCCGGTCCATTAAGTAAAGTTACTGAAATTCGAAATGACTTTGCTTTATTGAAGTGGTGACAGTTACTTGTTTGTTGGTTCGATATATGTCAGTTCGGTTTGTAGTAATGAATGCTTCGTATTGGCTTAAATTCTCTGAAGAAAGAAGACTCTCCAAACCCGAAAACTCATGAAAAAGTGTATTCTTTCTTTGCCTTTTTCAGTAGTACTGCATTTGGCCGCGGTAAATTGCTTTTAATGGACTTTTCCAACTATAATGGAAAACCGCCTTTAAAACTCCGTCCACCTTTTCTTCCTCTTGTTATGCATGTATTGTTTCCACTTACGTATACCACAAGAAAGCGTGCAACACACGTTTCTTGGCGGTAAACGTTTTGTCTGATAAAATTGTTTCACTGATATTAAACTCTAGTCTCCTAGTTAATGAAATTCTGTTAACTCATTACAAACAAAGGTAGGTATTTAGAAACTACGCCACTTAAATAAGAAAAGTTAAAGTAACACAGCTCGTTGAACAAGCACCAGTGCCGAGAATTGTCTGAGTGGAAGTCGCATTTGATAATTCTAAATTCTTTAGGGTTAAGTAACGAAACGCTTCTAAGTAATTAACTGCTTCTTAATTATTCATTATTAATAACTATATCATAGTCCATAATAAGTCCATAATATAAAATGCACATCACGTCATATGAATACAGACGTGAATATGGAACATTGTACAACACCCATATGGCGAGATTTCGAGTGAAGCACGTACCAAAAGAAATAATCCCTGTAGTGAGAGCTACATATATTATTCATGAACTTAATCCCCAGAGATCTAAATGGGTTTTATATAAAGTTCGCTTGGTTCGTTGGACGTTGACCACGTTGGGTCAAGCTTCAATGACCCAGTAGCATTGATCAGACCCAAATTACTCGAGTTACAAATTCAGTCGGCAAACAGACAAAAAAAGAGCTGTTTTTTGCAAGATATTATTAGATAATTTCTTTTAAATGGAGTTGCCTTTTGCCCCGATAACAGATAAAATTTCAGTATATCAAAAATGTGCATCATAACTTGCACGATGGTATCTAAGCAAACTTTGGGGTGTGCGTGATTTACTGCATTTTTTCCAAAACCTCGTCACTCAAGCGGTATATTTTGTATCTTGCGGTTTTATTACTTAAAATTGCTTTAAGACTTAAAGCTCAGACGCTTTGTAACCAACACCTGTCTAAGCTATTCATAAGTAAACACTGATTGTGACTTTGACGTGCAAGAGAAAGCTCATTAGCTCCGAGGAATGGGATTAAAGTCTAAATACGGATTGTGGTAGTGCACTTTGACGCATCATTCGCATAATGGACGCCATGCACAAGCTATACGAGAAAGGGACCACCACTTTTGATTACGAGAAAGAGATGGAGCGAGCTCTTAGCACGATATTTCGCAACCTTCGAGGAATGGAAGAAATGAGATTTCGTGTTGCTTCAACAAGGAGTCAATCTAATCCTGATATACTTAGTAATGCGTGTTTGCAGTCAGAGCCAAATTGCATTGAATCGCAACAGAACTTTGCTGAAATCAGCCAAGAACAAGTTGAAAAAGAACAGACTGCAACCAGTAATATTCAAGTGAAGTTCAAACGGCGATTGCCTAATGTACCGCAAGTAGCAAAACATAGAGGTGATCTTAGCTGAGTAACGCCGAAGTTGGAAATCGTCTTAATTATCTGAGTTATGAAGTGGTCTTCAAAAAGGGGCAAATTTCACCGATAATCGGTCGAAGTAATGAAATCTATACCCTGTAGTCTTGGAGAACAAGACACAAGAGACGACGTTTATCGCCAAATGACTCAAGACTCTTCTTCAGGTGGTGTTTCTGATAATTTGCAACAGGTCATCCCGGTGGTTCTTATCATGGATTAGAAAAAGTTATCTCTTAGTTTTGAACCCGAAAAGTTGCGCAGCTGCCGATCCAAGACAGATAAAGTGATTTTTCTTTTCTTTCGTTAAGAAGCCATAGTCATAAATATAAGCCGAAGACCATGGCAAATCTTGGTACGTGAAAGAATTTTGGTCGGCAGACAGTCACAAAATATTTAAAAAATTGCCCAGTAGTTACGATGATTAATTAACCCGCACAAGAGTGTAAGGATGTTTGCGGTCAATCAACGTTTAATGAAAAAACATTGGCTAAGTCAACACCCAATGAGTTGTATAAACTGTATAATTATTGTAAATAATGTACGTAATAAATTTTATGTCAAACCAACATTAACAGGAAACATTTTCTGTGGGTTACTTTACGTAACATAGCTTCTGTCTTTTTGTTCGGTTATCTTTCTTTTGACTGTTCTTCAGTACTGATCGATATCTTAGTTATCTAAAGCATTCAACGATCTGCGGACGGACACAAGACTTAATTGAGTACTAAGTAAATGCGGAAACGAAACCACTCTAGTGTTTACATGAAATGCGACAGCTGACAAGGACATTTTGACGCACGTTGCTATCGGTCTATTGTAAATTGAAAGAATGATCATTTTTCATAAAGATATCAGTTCTTAAACATTTGATTGTAAGTAATCATGCCAGCAAAAAATGAAAAGAAGTTAATCAGTCGAATTTTATTGGCAAACACTGTACAACACACCGGGGGTCACGTATTAGACTTTTAAGTCTAATAATATAAGTTGCCTCAAGCAACGTGCTGAGAGTTTCTGAATGAAAACTATGAATGGTGTGACCTCTTTAGTACGTTTAGATTGGAAGCGAGCAGGCTCCTTATTGGGGAAAAAGGGCGAATAGCGGGACAAGTGCGCAAATAGCCTGCTACAATCTTGGACAAAATAAAATGGAACAGTAAACTCCGCTTCCCCCCAAATCAAGGATGAAGCCGCGCGAAGGCCAAAAACGCGCCATTTTCCCATCCTTGATTTGGGGGGGGCCGGGGAGGGGGGTTCTAGGTTTTCCATTTATTTTGTCCAAGATTGTAGCTAGCAAGCTCTCCAATAGCCCACCTTCGATGTATTAAAAATCTAACATGACTCCGAGGCTTTGGGGTCAAAATTGCAAATTTTTCACGACTCCATTGTCTCGCAATTCCCAGAAGAGACTTGAGAACCAAACCAAATATAAAAAAAAATGACCAGAAAGTCTGGGAGTCATGTTAGAATCTTAATGTAGAACGTGGGCTATTATGGCGAACTAAGCGAGTCGCGCTCCACGCACTTGCTTGTCCTTTCGCGTGTTGCTCTCGCGTGATTTCTCGCGACTCCCCCAAATGGAAAGCTTCTTCGCAGGCTAGCGCGTAAAGAAAACGGCGAACAGAGCGGGGGATTACATTGAGAAAGGAAAGGCTCGCTTCACTCGCCGACGTTTTGCGTTTTGCTTACCAAGGAGCCTGGTCTCAGGCCACAGACGTTTGTTTTTTTCTGTTTAAACCCTGTACGACACTGATGAAATAACTGAGGGATTTTCTTCGAATTTTATACAGTCAAACTCGTAGCGACACCCCCGTGGAATGTACAAATGGCTACTCAAAAGCGATTGGGTGACTGTTCTGTTTACAGTGAGTTACTAAGAATGGGGCAACGCTGTCAACTGGGAGGTACAGGACTCACAGCCTACTCAGGATTTTCAATGCGTAAGCGCAAAGGAAATAACACTGCAAGTGTAACAGCTGTTCCGCCAACTTTTTAGGTTCATTGGCATAAATTAGGTTATGTCAGCTAGGTGCCCCTTAAGGCTAAACGAGTGTAAATTAAAGCACTTCTTTAACTGTCAGCTCCACACAACACTTGTGGGAGTGTGAAGCTGGGAACCGAACGGCAACTCTCCCACGGCATGTGCTGGAAAGTTAAGAATTCCCTGTGACTGGCCGCTTATAGAGCTTGCAGCGTAATATTAAATTGGGCTAAATGGGTTATCAAGGCAGTCACACCGCTTTCCCCATTTTTGCACTGTATTCGTAAAATATTATCTTTTAAAAGTACCGTGAAAATATTGATTTAAACCTATCCTGGTTCTTTTCTAAAGGCAAGAAGGCTAATCCCGTACGTAAGGCGCGTGTTGAGCAAAATCTTGAACGAGGTAGACTGGTTACCAGTAGTCCTTATCAGTGATTGGTGAATCTTGATCACATGACTGTTAACCCTGCCATATTTCAAAATGGCGGACGGAGGAGAAAAACCGAGCAGTGTAAATTCGGAATTACTTGACTCGAAGATCTCAAGTACTTTATATGAGGTAATCAAAAAAACAGCATTTATCGATTTTTCCAGGTTAAGACGTGCTAATTTCACTTTGTTTCTCCAGATAAGAGAATTAGAAGTTGTCAACCACGAGCTCGGATGCCTACATGCAAAAAGTGTAAGACTACTTAAAATAGTATAGCATCATCGGCTTACCCTAGGGGTAGGACCCTGGGTCACACAGGGAGATGGTAAAATGGGTAGAGCAAAGTCAAGAATCTTCCTCAGGGGTTGGGGAAGCAACAAGAATCACTTTGGTCACGTGCTTCTCGAAGAATGTTCCCCTAATGTCTACACCTTGGACATACCATTTTTTTACACCCTCCTGCCTCCCTCCCTCCCTCCTGAAGATGGCTGGAATTCGGGGGGCGCCCTTTGAAGAATGAAATCCGAAGGGTGAATCTTCTGTCAGGGTAAAGGTAAAAACCTGGGTAAAGGTGAGCGGCTGAGGGCTCAAAATCCTGACCCTGTTTAGGACAAAAAACAAAATGAAAACCGTCTTGTTTGAAGTCATTTATTGGCTCCAATTGCAATTAATTTAATTTAATTTAATTTAATTTAATTTATTCCATTTTTACCGCAAAAAAGAAAACAGCTAAATTACATAAGAGAACAATTAACTACATACTAGAAAAAAAATTATTGCAGTGGGGAAGGACTAGAAGGGAACATACCGGCATGAACTATTCGAGCTAGTCACGTTATAGTCATTGCTTTTGAAGATTTGGAGCACAAATAAGTTTCACCAAACAATTCAACTCAATCATGCGGACAATAACCTGGTTCCAATTAGGACAGACTCGCATGAAATTAGATACCCTGCTTAGAACAGAGACATCCCTGTAAAGGCCATATAAGGCAGTATCCCCCGGGCTCCTGTTGTAGCCTGTGGTTGTTATAGTTGGCTTGAATTCTTGCATACCACTGTTGACATAAATTATTAGATAAGCACTGTTACAATTTAATTTCCATAAATGATCGATTAAGTGCTGCGGCACTTATTTCATTTTCCCTGTTATAGGTGCGGCGCTTATATGAGAGTGCCGCATATTTGAGAGTGGCACATATTTCAACTATGGGTAAAACACTGTGGGAAATATAGAGAGAATTAAGTGAGGCGCGTACTAGGTATGCACAATTTAGTTTAAAATATGTACACCTTGAACTGTTATAAATATGAACCCGGTTTCAAGAGTTTCCCTACATTAAAACTTTAGAACTCATGAGTTGGTCGAGGTCTAATTTCGCAAGGGTATCTGTTTATATCAAGTGCCGTAACAAAGGTGGGGCGTTAATTAGTAAATACCCAAATTAGTGCTGTAGCACTAACTTGTTGAAGGGAAGTGTATGGTAAGTTGGTTGCCCGGGGTAGCTCAGCTCAGGTGGCTGACCCAGTTACCCAGGACAAGTTTTCTCCATATAGATAAGGCCTAGGGTTGATAGGAAGAGACTGATAGAACCTGTAATAATGTACCTTATGATGCTTTATAAATAGCCCACCAACCACTATTTATGTTGATTTAGTTACATATATTGAGCAGTACAATAATCATACTTGTTTAGTTATTATTTTATCTGCAATATTATAATTATATTCTTTATCAACAAAAGCAACAGGAACAGTACTTTTGCAAAGTCAAGGAAATGGTCATTAAAAAGTTAACTAATATGAACAAAAGTGCCTTGTTTTATATTGAGTTGTTTTCCAAATGTTTCAGGCCTGGCTCTTCACCAGGGGTTGTTATTGTCACTTATTCACTGTGCTGGGCCTCTTTGTCTTGCATATTTTTCCTGTGGTTACATCCCTGATTTTACAAAGTTTTGAACATATCCCCCACCCCTTTCCTTTGAATCCCCTGATTGGCCCTGGGACCCAGCCCTGGGGCAAGCCGATGATCAGTGCACTATAACATGGTTTTCAGTGACCAAAGTAAGGTATACTAAGCTTAACTGAATGAAATGCACTGATGTAACTATGTATTTGCTTTTAAGGCTAATAACCTTGTCTATCCATTTTTTTTCTCTTCGTTCAGAAAGTGTATACAAGACAAGGAGCGGGGAACTTGTTCTTTCTTTCTAATCGTTCTCATGTTGTTGGCCAATTTAGAAGTAAGTTGCAAGCAAGATGGGTAAGTTTTATGCACAGCTCTGTACATTTATTATGCATACATATTTCGACTTTATTCATGTCAACTATTTGTTTGAAATGGTTTCAGATTACTTCATGCTTAATAAAGACAATAAATGTATAGAGATGTGCGAAAATCTTACCTTTGATATTATGTGTATCTTTACCAATATTTCTTTTTTATTTTTTTGAAAATTCTTTTCCTGTTTTCCAGGGAAACTTGATGATGTGAAGAAAGAACTTAAACAATTGAACAAACAAAAGGAAGAGGCTTTAAAGTCATAGTACTGTTGTGTTAATCCTTAGCAAGGAGTGGAGACAGCAAGAGTATTAAATAACCAAGTCGAGAAAGAACTTTGACAACTGAACAACTAAACGAAGAGGCTTTAAAGCCATAGTACTGTTATGTTGATCCTGAGCAAGAAAGAGAGACAGCTAGAGTATTACAAGACAGCCCATCAGTTTTGACTCTTTCGAATCCTGCTCTGTGCCTGTTACTGGAACCAACAAGGCACATTGAATATGACGTACTGGCCATTCCTATTTGGAAAAGATGCATGCTGTTAGATCAAAGATATTGTTCTAATCACATTATATAGCAGTTTTTCAATGAAACGAACAATTTATTAATTTACTTTCAGCACAAGAGCTCTTTTACTTTTAGGCATACAAGGAAAGAACAAGAAGTGTGCAAATTTTTCATCTTTAATGATGACAGCCCGGGGGGGTACTTTAGGAATTTCTGGGTGGGGATGTGCCGCTGGGACCCTGGAACCCTTAACCTATACCAGAGCTAGTTCAGCTAAATTTTGCTACCCTATACTAGAGTAAACTCCCCAAATCCCCCTATCCTAGAAGCTAACTAGTCTAGATAAAATTCAACCAAATCAGTTTCTTCCAAAGACCGAAATGTTCTGATTTATAATCCTAGAGTAAACTGCTTGAAAAATACCCTTCACAAAACCTATATAGGACCCCGGGGATGACAGACAGTAGGAACTGACACCAAACTGAGTGAAACATAGAAACAACCACTCAAAACATCAAAAGAAAGTCTGAATAACACTGCAAATATAAAACAAGGAACAGATTTCTAAAGAGTTCATTTTTGTTGTTTGTTGTGTTTGATGTAATGCTTAGGAGACATATTTGCATTTACTTGACACAAAGCTGTGATTTTGTCATTTACAAGGTAAGTAATTTGTTTTGCTAGTGTTAGTTCCATAGCAAACATAAGAATGCAGACTTGGGAATAATAGTGAGTTTACGCAACAGGCCCCAGTTGTTCAAAAGGTAGATAACGCTGTCCACCGGATAAATCAATGTCCAGTGGATAACGCAATTAGTTTTCGTAATACTTATCCATTGTATAGCGATTTATCCGGTGTATAGCGCTATCCAACTTTTGAATAACCGGGGCCAGGACGGTAGAAAGAAGAGGACGGCAAAAAGCTTGTGTGTGACAAACGTGAAACGGCTATTACTTGCGTGTTTTGTCGTGATCTTCACTTACATTTTACAAAAAGATGCGTTTAAAGGAGGGTAACATTTGGCGAAAAGTTTTTTTTTTAAAAAATATATTGTCACGCTTGTCACAAAAGGTTTGCCGTCTTCTTTCCTCACCCGTCCTGTTGCCGAAGCTCACCATTAACCGAATGAACAGTAGTGACACAGCGTCTCTGATTTACAGTACTCAGACCCAAAGAACCAAGGACTGAGTGCTAATACGGAGCCTCCCCTTTATGGGAAGTTAGTCCTTCATCATCATAGTAACCCTCGACAGTGTGTATTAATGTGCCGTGGATTCTCTTATCCAATATCCTGTTTCAAGCATTCACATAGTGCGTGGACGTAGCCTGCTATTAGGCGTCGAACCGGGTAGGGGGGAGGGGTAAAGGGAGAGTAATTTTTTTTCTCCCTCTCCCCTCTCCTCCTACGCTAGCCACACAGGCTGCGCGGATATGCTGAACAAAGTGGAAAGCAGCGAAAAGATGGAAAAGAAGAACAACAACAAACAATGATTCCAAGGGACAGATAGCCTGCGGTTATGGCCGCGCGAGAAATGAAACGAGAGCCAAAAAATGAAAGAGGGGGGAGGGGGAGGGGAAGGAAGGAAACTCCACGCTATTTTACTTGCACCATTTTTCGCGCAGTCTTTGACTCTCGTTCCTCGTTCTTTGCTCCTAAACCCACGGAAACGCTTGCTACGCAGGCTAAAGGAGAGAGTAGAAATCACCTGTGGAAATTTATTGTTTTAATAGCTCACTGATAGCTCATTGTGTCGACCTAGGATACCTTGTAATTCGCTCCTGAGGCTTGACTGTTTCAGGTTTTTTTTTTATTTGTTAATCAGTTGCAAGGGATGACATGCTGTGCTATTTTAAAATATTTTAATAACCAATATCTTTTAATATAATATCTTTGCTCTGTAAACGAATATCATTTAAAGGTCTTCCTGTTTTGACTCTAGCATTTGGTAACTGGCTAATAACGCACTCTTCTCAGTCAAAGAGCTCCCAGATTTTAGCAAAGCGCAAAAATAAGCGCGCCAAGTTTGAAAATTAAAAAAATATCATCTAATGGTTAAATTTCTATAGAAAAAGCTATGAAAGTTATAGCAGAGCTTAAAAATAGTCCTGGCCTTAATAATACAAATTAAGGCTCTGACAGTTGTGTTACTATTGCAATACATGTATTTTTTGTACTAAGACTCCTCTGTTAAAGTGGGCAATTTACAGAAATTTTATTACAATGACATGCCGTTTAATTTTACCTTGCGCGCTTTGATTGGCTAGAAGATTAGAGGCTAACCAAATGGTTTTCAAAGCTGCAAAAATCGTTCAAAAATTTAATATAGAAGGCTCGGTAAACCACGTACAGGCAAACCGCTTTTTTAATATAAATATATATTTTAAATTCATGCCCGTACATATTAATTTTATTATACGGAAATGAAGCGAGAACAGTCATTTGCATTTTGCAAGATGCTTCCCAATGCCTTTCATTTTGAGGAAAATAAAATGCCATCGTCAAATTTTATTAAACCGAGCGGCCTAGAAAAGTGAGAAAAAAGGTCCTATTTCAATTGTGGCGATATTTAATGTCACAAAGCTTTTAAAAATTCTTTTTGACAGTAGCCGTAACAATTTCAAAAGTGGATGCAAATCTGAATCGCTTTCAGCGAATGTCAATATGTTAAAAATTGCGCGTGTGAAGTGCTCTCATTTGACAGACTCCATCTCATTGTCTTCTTTAATTACAACTCTTCTCTTAGCTCCGTCACCTTTTAATCCTATCGTTTGATGTCGGTGTCTTTGACAAGGAAATTGAACTTCAAAAACCTGTTTTGCTTGTCACTATTTTCTTGCCACAAATATTTTCAGTAATATCCAGGTGTTTTGTTTTACCTTCTTAAAAAAATTTACCAACGTTTTCACTTTCAAGAAAATTGAAAGTAGCGACAAACGGCGTAATCGATAATAAATGCTACTCAACACAGCAAGCAGTCTGTTTAGTTTAGGCGGTGATTTTCAAGGTAATCCTTAAACATTCAGGTATCCACAACTTCACACACAAAAGTAACAATATTTAATTCACATTTCACTGTTTTGGAGAGCATATTTAGCCATACTTACACGTAAAAATGATATCTTATCTCGAAGATATCCTTGCTAAAATGCCTATATTTTTTTCATCCATGTTTTTCGTTTTGATTTTCATAAATTAAGATTGTCAGCTAGTTCATGTTTATTTATTCCTGGTCACGCGGAGTCGGAAGTTATTTATTTGCAGCTTGTTATTGTGAAAACTTCATTTGCAATCTGGCGATTCAGTCGATACTGAAAAAGAAAAGCGTGTTTTGAGCTGAAAAGCGCCCGCTTAATTTGTGGTATTTTGAAAGGAAGCAGCCTCAAAAAAGAATATATTGATGATCACCCGGCATCGTGCAAAAGCAATGGCCACGAGGCACAAAATCAGCCAAGAAAATTGCAAACTGTTGAGAGGTAAGGAGGCACTCATCGAGTGGAGTCAGCGACAGACAGTTGGTTACAAGAACGTTCGTGTTACTAACATGACGACTTCTTGGAGAGATGGCCTCGCTTTCTGCGCCATAGTACACAGGTTTAAACCGGACTGCATGTAAGAAAATTTCATTCCCTTCTCTTCTGTTTTTTATTTTTGGCTTCTGATTAAACGATATCTTAATCCAAGCATTTCGATTTAATTTGTACGTCTGAGAGACCTACTTGTTGCCGTTTTCGATTCCGAACAGTTTGCTAAGCATTCAAACTGATTGTAATTTCCAAC
Organism: Porites lobata; assembly: GCA_942486035.1. Lineage (NCBI taxonomy): Eukaryota > Metazoa > Cnidaria > Anthozoa > Scleractinia > Poritidae > Porites > Porites lobata. The sequence continues at coordinate 1,456,275 of CALNXK010000133.1, forward strand.
CAAAAATTTTTCGCGGTAAAAAAGTGTAGGAAAATTGGTTTGTTTGACGGCTGTCTACTCAGTAAATTGTTATTTTGATTTCAAACGTAAATTAAACGTCGAAAAGAAGTGCGATTTTTTCAGTTTATTTTGAAGATTATTCGGTCGGTCACCAGCCAAAAAATGACTAAGATTTCTAGTAAACGTTCTCTTTCATTTCCTTAACAAACTTTTCATCACAGCATGTTTACGAGAAGACTACATGTTTCTTTAAAGTACTGTTCTTGTCAACAGCTGGCAGATCATGTAATAAATGAAAAAGATAATCGTATGCTGAAACTGTTCGAACACAACAACAGGAATTTCATTTGTATTTCAAGCGAGCATGTTTGTTTACTACTATCTGCCTATAATGTACCTGGCAACATACACGACGTGCAACCTCGCTGTGTTAGATTAGTGATCTGCAAAAGTTTATTACCAAGGTCAATGTTACTAATTTCACCAGAAGACCCAGTTTTACGGTCAGACAGGCAAAAGAATGCTTCTTTAAAAGAAACAACACGTCTTAGCAGCCGACTGAAAAGCGTGAAACAAAAGCAAAACTTAGAGGATTAATCTTTCCATTAAAATACTCTAATCGAAAAACTAGTTGAATCAGAAGAATCTTGCGTTTTTAACGTCTGCCGTTTAAGTCACAACCACGACTGACGTTTTGAAACCTTTGAGTAACATCTATATTTCAGTTTTTCAAATATTTAGTTTTGCTTTTTGCATCAAAAATTTGCCGCCAGTGAAACCCCCAAAACAATGATCGAAGTTCACAAATTGGCCTCGAATTTGCAAGGCCGTAAATTAGCTGTTAATCAAGTCATGTTTTAACAAATGTAGATCGTTAACTGGTCTTAAAATCAAACCTGAGTGTATGTCATCACGTTTCTACCAAATCAGTGTTTTTTCCGTCATTTTATTTTTTTTTTAAGTTATGGTATGTTTTGACTGGCCCCTTTGCTGTTTACAAAACAGTTATATGCTTTTTTCGCCCAGTTTAAAGATGTTAAATCGTACTTATCATGTTGTCTGTTTTGCTTTCAGCGATTTTGCCAATCTCTGCAAGAATGATATGTTAAAAAATAACGAGTTGGTAAGCGGGTTAATTAACACACCTTTATCACACCATGCAAGTTTGAGCATTCAATATAGGGAATCTAAAACATTACCAAGACTATCCCTGTATAAATAAACAGGTTCCGCCAGTTCGTCATACCTTATCTCAAATTTTCGTGTTGCAATCAGGTTGCCTGAATCGCGATATGCATCTGTAACCAGAAATAATCGAGAAGATAATTTTTCCAGCAGTATGTCGCCTTCATGCCGAAAATGATCATTATCAGTCGCGAGAAAACCTGCATTTGTCTGCTTTATAGTTTCTTCATAATACATACAGCTATTTCGAGAAAGGTTGTCGGAAAAAGTGCACGCGACAATCCCGAAAGGTATTGTGGGTGGTTTTGAGTTCACTCTTCTTCAAAGAAATTAAAAGAATGGCATGAGAGGCCATGGACGTATGTTTGCGAGCTGCTAAACGAAAGCAACAAACGTAAGTTCGACAGCTGCAGTGTCAGGAACGGTGTATTGATTATATCCCATGTTACCTTTCGGGATTGTCGCATGCAGATTTTTTCCGACAACCTTTCTCGAAATAGGTGTATACTGGTTTTAAACCCTTTCGCCCAAGGTCAAAAGCTGAAAAAGAAAATGAAAAATAAATCCATTCACTCCGGCAAAGACATTTAGGAGTCGTGAACTTTCGAAAGTCATTATCCTAATGAGGCCTAAGTATGCAAAAATTCTGTCTCAAAACTATGACATAATAGAACGGGAAAATGTCTATGCGCATGCGCCAAAGTACTCGCACTTCTAAACATGTACTCTTCTCCAAAACCCCTTGCCTTTTTACGTCCAGCGGATCCCATAAAAAACCCAAAACAGGCCCTTTTACCTTCTTCTTCTGTAAAAGATATCAGTTTGTAAAATATTCTCTTTTGTTTGTCAATAGGCATTCAGAGTGGCAGAGGAACAGCTTGGTATCCCGGCCTTGCTGGATGCGAGTGACCTGGTGTCGATGGATGTCCCGGATGAACTAAGCATCATGACTTATGTGTCGTCTTTGTATTTTCACCTTAGCAAACTTAACAATTCAGGTAAACAGATGCAGCTTGAAGTAAATTGAATAATACCTGCGTGTAACGAAATTAATGGTTAATGAACCTGCTGGCAGAAATTTTACCATTTTAACCCAGAAATATAGCAACAAAATCAAGCGGATTCTTATACGTGAGTTACAGTCAAATTTTAATTTTGATAAACATTTAACCAAGGAACTTGCAAATTTATATTACAAGAAAAATAATACCATCTTTACTAACTGTATTTATTTATTTCATTGTCTTTTTAATTATATTACTCTTGATAATAGAGATAACTATACAAATACTTTCAGTTATTAGTTTTGCTATACTTAACAATTATTCCTCGAGCCCGAATGGGTTCTGAGTCAGTAGCCCATGAGGCCGAAGGCCAAATGGGCTATTGACTCAGAGGCCATGAGGGCGAGAGGAATAATTGTTTTAGTGAAATTCAACTAGTTGGTCAAAAATATCGAAAATAAAAAACGTTTAGTTACCGGTAGTTAAAGCTAGACTCTAATCCTTTTTTGCCGCCAAAAATCCTGCGCTTTTCGCTACTAGTGGGCTATAACATATAGCCTAGTAGTAGCTCAACCAATCAGAACGCAACATTGATAATAACCACTAGTTGGATTTTACTAAATACTGGTACATTGATCTTCTGTACAAGTAATCAACAACAAAATCTTCTTCATGAAATTAAGACCGTCACCAAGGACCCACTTAGCCTAAATTTCCAACCCCAAAATTAACCTTTATTGCCAGACTTCAAAAAATGTAGGTTCTTACGAGCGGTTTTTATACTGTACTTATTACTGGAACACAAGCTGTTTATTAATCTGTATGTTTTTATTATAGAAAATGGCACACAAATAAACAACAAAATGGGTAAATAATCTCTTTCTGTCTATGTTCAAATATTTTCGAACGAATTCATTCATTTTGATAACTGTATAACACTTTTTAAGTTTTTTCTTTTTCTGAACAGGAAAACCCAAGCCGCGATACATGTTCGATATTCTGGCGGCAGATGAAGAGTACAAACGGCGTTTTAAAATCAAACAACGTGAGATAGTGGAAGAAGAAACAGAAACTGAACACTCTACGTAAAAACAAAGAAAGAAAATATATAAAGATAAGTACACATGCATCTTTAATGTATAACCGTTTTGCAAACCTCTTTATAAAAAAAAAGTGTCTCGCAGTCCGAAACAAATTATTTCAGAGTTAAAATTGTTCGAGTTACGAAAGCCCAAATGATATGCCCCAACGTACCATCTTTTGTTTTTGTTAAAGTAGCCTTTATTTCCCCTTCCCCTCACCTTTTTGCACCTGTCTCGCAGGCTATAACCCTCTGGGTTAGGTTGTTTTTGTTTTTTATACATCACTGAGAAATACTGGACTATTTCATTACCCAATTGCTTCGCTAACAGGGGATATATTTTCCTGTTTACTCTTCTCTGTTTCTTTCTCAGCCCGTTCGTTTTGTGGAAAAATCTGGATAACAGGTAATTAGTTTGTCAGGTATGCTTAATTCGGTTCCATTTCTCACATACTGGGATGGCTGGATCATTAATATCTTGTTCATGTCGGTCGAAGTCGTTTTCAGAGAAACACCCTTATCAAAACAAATAAATAAGAGTACTTTGATGACAGGTGCTTAACAGACAGATCTGAGCTTTCAAGGGTCTATCTTGCCTCTCCTCCGCAGAAACCTCTTTGTGTTCTAGGGAGGCTGAAAAGAGGGTCTCAATGGGGTTAACCGATAGGCGTAAAACGGCCAAAAATTTAGCCGATAGCCGTAAAAATAGAAAAATTTTAACCGTTAGCCGTAAATAGGGTAAAAAAGAGTTAACCGTAAAAGAAAGTGTTTCCTAGATTTGCTACTTTTAAGGAAGATACTAAACTCACTTATGGTTCCGTTTTTTATTTCCCGGCTAGTGTGATTCTGTACGCACGTTAGGCGAAGCGCCTTAACCAAGACCTAGGTTCCATTTCCAGCGCTCTCTCGGGGAACAAATTTTTTCCATAGCGAAAGTGTGGCTTCTTGCTTGGGATTAATATTTGCAATTTTCCGGAGGTCGTGCCCTCGAAACACTAAGGAAACAACACGCAGAGATGTCACTGTTTGTTAAACACGTTGCCGATAAACAACATTTCCCTGTTTTTCTCTGACGCTACGGTAGACATTGCCATGCCTAGTCCCCGTACGGCGTCTTCCCACGCAATCTCGGTCAAGGTATTTCGGTGGCGAACTCGCTCGGACCACGTGACCCGAAACGCATTAGCCGCACGGAATAATGCGGCCTACGGACAAGGCAACGGCAGACAGTCGTTCCGTACATTCCTTCACTATCATTAAAAACACTGGACACGGGAATATTGTTATTGGCCGTTTTCACACTAGAGCTAGAAATGGATCATCCGTCTGAGACTAGCCTAGTGTACAGACTAGACTAGACTAGTGTACAGTCGCGTCCTCCCCACAGACACCCCTTCTCCGAAATTTTCTGAGTGGAGGGGGCGGCTGTACACAGGCTATCTGGAACGGATAATCCTGGATAATCCTGAGATGATCCGAAGACCTTTATTCAAAAAAATACAGGTTAATTAATATTTAATTTTTTGAAACAAAAGAAGTTAATTTTTAACTTTTTCGTTAACCGTAACTGAAAAAAATTAACCGATAGCCGTAAAAGAGCCAAAATTTTAGCCGATAACCGTAGAGGCCACCACCCCATTGAGACCCTCTGAAAAGAGAGCAAAATATAGCGCACAGGGGACCATGGGAAGAGGAAAGAAAGGAAGAAATTCCAGTTACCAACAACTTCATTTGTTTTCCTTAGGTTGTCGGGGTAACCGGAAAAAAATGCGTCAAAGGACCGTTTTCGTGTTAACAGTATGTACTGTAAAAGCTGTAGCTGTACAACAGAGTGAAGTATATGAATAAAGTTCAATTTATTATTTTTCATCAAAGTGTGACCTTTTAAATAATTAAGTGTTTTTTTTTCTCTTATGGTACTGTTCCATTTTATAATGGAAATTTTAAAAAGTTCAGAGTTTTTGACAAATAAAATGAACCTGAGAACGCGTGAATCACGCAATTTAATGCCTCTTTTTAATATATGCCTATTGAAATCGCGAAAATAAAACCCAGCAGATTATTGTCTCGCCCAAAATCGTGAAATTGAGTACCAATAAGGAAATAAAAATGACGGCGAGATTCTTGGTCTCAGAGCTCTGAAGGCCACACTGGCTAAAAGAGGCGCGGCAGGCGCTGGGGACGACGACAACAAGAACAACAACGAGCATTATTTGCATGACCATACAAGCACATACAGTATTGCAAAAGCTATTTTTAGGAATCAAAATTACATCATAGGGCAATTAACTTACTTTGATAATAATTTGTCACGAACATCAAAACAAGCTGAAATATATTTTATGAATTGTATATTGATATAGAAATTAGAGGAGTTCATCAATTCATTAATCAAACCGTTTATAGGTAACTGGGTAATATTTTGAATCAGAGTCTTGACTTTATAGTAAAATTTATTCCTAATCGTAGAGTATGTAGGACATTGAAAAAGAAAGTGAGCTTCGTCTTCTATTAGATTGGATCCACAAAAAGGGCAATGCCTAATATATAGATTTCGCCAGGGCTAAAAGCGAAGCTCTCGATAATTTTTATAGTTTGCTCAAACAAAATATGAAATCGTATAATGCTTAGCGGCGAAGGTAACGAGAACGGTTAAAAAAACAGCAATAGGTCTAATTAGCAAAAAAGCAACTTTGCACGTGCAGCACACTTTTTTGTACATTTCTTTGCCGTTGTTTTGCACGACTGCAACGTAAAACGTCCAGAAACTTCCTGGTTACAAGTTTTATGGAGGAAGTGTCGTACGTGTTCTTGTTCACTTTTTTTTTTCACTGTCGCTCATTTTCACCCTGGTGGCCGCCAACATCCCGCCGCTACAAAATTTCATGTTGTTCTTCCAACAAAAAATGTCTCCCTTTATTTTTTGTCTCTCGCTCTAGCTCCTTTTCTCGTTGAGCTTTGCTGGCCTGTCGCCCTACTTTTTCTTTTTCTCTGTCTTTATACAGAAACATTTTCCGCTTTCCGTTTTCGTCTTTAATGACTCTTTAGTTGTCTCTGCTTCACGAGACGCGGGTGGCCATACGCTTTCTATCCAAAATAACCTGACATTTGGCATCGGCTTACATGTAGTGGGTGTACGGACGGTCGTTCGTACCCTACGTCATAACCAAATTTTCTAGGATGGATAGTTTACCAAATTTTCTTACCCATGGTGCTCCGCTGGCGCGCTTCGCGCGCGCGAGCTTCCTTATTATCCCTCGTAGTTTGATTAGACGAAGTTGTTATAAAGAGGGAAGGATGGTGAAAAGTCGATCACGTGACCTTTACACTTAATTAATCAATATTCGTTCGAGAAAGATAAAGAAAACTGTATAATTTCCACTGCATAAAGACCAGAGAGACCTTATTAATTTATGCAAATATATCGGCGTTTCTGGCGTCCACGCTTTTGTATCGTCTTCTCCATCCTAAACAAGTTACTTCTCAGGAAGGTCGCCTCAAAAGCGATGGTTCAGGAGTTTTACAAAACAAAAATGAAAGCGTTGTGTCAGGAGCCCATGAGTCTCCTGAGTTGTATGAATAATCTGACGGAATCGTTCGGCACTGATCGAGTAGCGAGAAATAATATGAATTCTCCAGACATCGAAGGTTGTAATAGCTCTGGGGAAGATTGAAGGGAACTTCGTTTTAAAGCCCGTATTGTTATATTACTGCAACAGAAACAAAGAAAAAGGTTTAGTACATTTTCTCGACACTGGAAGGGGACGTGAGTGAGGAGGTGGGGAAATTAAAGAAAGAGAACTAGCTCTCCCTTCCTTAGCCGTTCGCTCGCGCTTCTCTCATAGCTCGCATCGCTCGCCATAAATGAAGAGCTTGCTGGCGGGCTATGGTTCCTTGTAATACCATCGAAAAAAGTTTGAAATACATCTGCGTGAGTGGTTTTCGCAGCCAATTAAAATCTTAACACTTCCCGAAAAATAGTATTTTATCATTTAAAAACACCTTTTATTAGTTGCTGACTTGCAGGTATGATATCTGTCAGGCTAAATAAACGGCTGATTAGCATTGTTTTTATTGACATAACTAGTGCAGCTGCAACCTCAAAAAGTTGGCAGTTGAATTAACGGCAGTAGCGATATCAACTGAAGTGAAACAAATTTAATGTCAAAGTTTTGAAGATATTGTACCGAGAATATCTCAAATCGCGTAAGAATATTTCGGCTGTGTAAGAGAGGATAGTCAGACTAGCATATATGGAGGAGGCTCCTTTGAAGAAGTTATTACTACGTCTTACTGGTTTTTCTATTTACGTGCTCATCGGTGGAGTGGTTTTTATGCAAATCGAAAAAGAGGAAGATCAAAACGCTGCTGAACAAACGGATGATTTCCTGCTCAAGTGGATGAAGACATATAACATTTCCAGAGAAAATGTCACAAACATGTTACAAGATTTCCAAAGTTTGAAAGAGAATGGATACAAACCATCATGGAGCTTTATTAATTCAGTCTACTTTGTTCTGCAGCTCCTCACTACAATAGGTAAGGGTTGAATACTTCCTTTAATTTATTTTTTTTCTTGTGTCAAATTACACAATTGATAAAAGGGAAAGATGTTTTTAAAAAATGATCAGGATAAACCAATATATCGTGGCTTCAATAAAGCATAACTATCTAAAATGCGGTGAACATCAAATATTGAAATGTTTTTTGAGGGGAGGAGGAGGCACTTTTTTATTTGGCCTAAACGGGTGAGCCTCTAAACAAGGAATGATTTTGATCAGGGTCTTGAGTCTTAAAGAGGGTATACAATTTCACCATTTCGCTTCTTGAACTGGGTGGTTTTTGTTTTGAACTGGAAGGTTGGCGATGAGCGGTATACATTTGCGGCACCAACATTTTTTAAAAATATCTTATTGCGTGATTTTAGTTGGAAAAATTAGTTTATTCTGTATGTACAAACGAAAGGAATCAGGGTAATAAAGTAAGCTCTCTTTTCTTGAAGTGACTAAGCACAGTTTCTCTGACATAAACATTTGTTTTCGCGCGCGCCAAAGACTGACGTGGTCTGGAAAAATGAAAACTTCGTTGTTTTCGCCCCTTGAAATGCTTTATCCCTCTACTGTTAACATTTTTACTATGAGAAGACATGCAGCCAATGGGATTTTCTAGTAAAAATGTGAGGACCAGCTGAGAGAAATGGCCAGAAGTTGTCTGTAGAAGTTTATTCCGTTTTCGTCGCTTTTGTCCGGCATCGCGTGACCCTGGCGCGCGCACAAGTTCTGAGAACAATTTTTTTTGTGGACTTCCATAGACAGAGCTTAAGCAACTAAGACGACGACGACAACGACGACGTCAAGAAACAATTGTTTTTATGAACAAAACAACAGCTCTGCACGTGCATCTCGCTTTTTAGTACATTTCTTTGACGTCCACCGCAGGACTACGACGTGAAACCTCCCAATGCGACGTGTTACGGAGGACGTAGATGGCTAAAGTCCCTAAGAATTCAACTCCAGGAAAGTCGCCTGCATTTGACGAATTGAGCGGTTCCAAATTGACGCGATAAAGTTTGAAAGGACGCAAATACATTTTTTTAGTGATGTTTTCACTGCCGTTGTAGTCGTTGTTGCTTAAGCTCGCTGAAAGAAACGACGATATCTCAAAATCTACTCATTAGAATTTGACAACATTTGGCAAAATTCTTGTCAATATCGCCCTTTAAGGCTGAGGGGGACACCTGTCTCTGAATAAATTCATAAGGCAAAATTTTGCTTGTGCTACTTCTTTTAAAACGCTTATATCTCGGCTGTTTTAGAGGCGATTTCGATAAAAATTTTACAGAAATAACACTTAGCTGAATAGGGCTCTACAATGACAAAATATAAGCAAAGCTTTGAAAAATGTGTAAATAAAATTCAAAGGACGCAAGACGCCTACAAATTTTGGAGGGAAATTACCGAAATTACGTCATCGATAAACTCACTTGTGCCTATGGAAAATAAACCACTCGGGTCCCGGATGTAGTTTTTATGAATTTTACTAGTGGTATATTTTACAGTAAAACACTTGTGTCTATATAATAAAACCTAATAAACGTAGTGTCTTAATTTATAAATATATTTTGTCCGCGACAAATTTAAGCTTTATACCTGCAACGAGTCTGATCTTAAATAACACCCCAATGAATATTAACGACTCACATCACTGGCATGTATACGTACCAAACTGTGTTCAGCCACCTTAAACAGGGCAGCGAAAGAAAGATTTTTGTCGTAAAACAGGGTCAGGGTTTGAAGGCCTGCGCGGCACACCTCTGCCAAAACTTCCGGGGTTTTGTTTCTTCCCTAAAATTTCACATTTACCTTGAACAGCGACCGCAAAGTCATATTTGCAAAAAACATAACCCTTAATATTGATTCGGAAGCAGTTCATTTACCCTCTGTATATGCTGCAGCGTGCAGCCACGTCGAACGAAATCTGTTGTGCGCCACTTGTTGTTGCTGTAGTTGCATCATGACCCCAAGGAATTTATTATTTGTTCTTTTCATTACATACTACTGCCTGAATTTACCCAAAAAATGTCAATAATGTTAAGGCAAACTGATTTTTCGAGTCAAGACGTAAGGTTTACAGCTGATTTCAGTGCTGTGTATACACCCTTATTTTCAGACATGATTCGACGGTCATGATTCGACCGTCATGATTCGACCGAGAGGTTACCAAGCAGTACAGTATTTTACCTTGAATATCCTACAGGAATCAAAGCACACAATCTGAAAGTTACTTTAATGATAGCTTGAATGTTTCTCTTGTAATTCAGAAAAAGAGGACTGTGATCCATAATTTGTTCTCCTTTTCAGACAACAGCCTCTCATACAAGTCACGCAATATAATCGCGATACATGTTATCGGGCGTGTGGACGTCTCGATCAATAAGTTTTTCGGCTCTTTTCTCAACTTTTTTTGGGCTTCTACCTTGATCTTTAAAGAAATATCATATTTTATCCTTTTTCAATAAAAAAAGATGTTGCTTTCTTTTATGTATGGTTTTCTTTATTTGTGCTCACTAGGGTCATAGGTCGAGGATCGACTGACATTGTGATATTTGTCAATGGTCGACAATACAAAACTTTCAAACTCTCCAGCAAATTGTTTCACATCGGCAGACTGATCAATTTATCGGTTGATTTCTTCTGCAAAACGTCAAGATTTCTTGTTATTTTTTAACCCTGCAGAAGCTAAGTAAGGACGAAAAAGTACCAACTTTAAGAAATACAAATTTGCCTCCCTGTTAACTAAATTTGCATCACTGTTACGTGTGAATTGCAGGTGGTATTCACCAACGGCAAAATAACGAAACCTTGTCAAACGGAAGAAGACTAAACGATAAACCATCGGACTATTTCGCTTTTCGCCGTATTGATAATATTTCGTCCATTATGAAATCGCCTACAGAAATACATTCGAACTCGGCAATCGAACTCCAGGTTTATCAACTGATCACATGTTATCATAATTTCTGTATCATGTCGCTGCTTTCCAGGCAACAAAGCTTTCCTCTCCGGGTAAAGCGCATTTGTCGGGATTCTAGCTTCGTTACACTTATGTCCTTTAGTGCTAAGCTTTCCTTGCCGGCCAGATTTTTCTCTCACTGTTTCGGATCCCACGGCACAACTGCAACCGTTTACGTACTGCGAAGCGATACGTCACGTGATTAGTGTCGAATCATGACGGGTCGAATCATGTCTGAGAACGAGAAGTCCAAAGACTACTGCAAAGCTGATTTAAAACAACGTGTATTGTTTTTTATAACAATATTTCGGCTGGCCATACCAGCCTTCTTCAGGTTTACAGATGTAATGAAAACTGTTTTCCGTACGGTTTTTGTTGACAGGTTATGGCAACATAACCCCTGCAACAGCTGGTGGCCAGGTTTTTACCATTATCTACGCATTTCCTGGAATCCCAATCACTCTCCTGGCATTGCGTGCAGTTGGAAAATTGGTCAACATCGGTTTAAAAAAGGCAAACAGACCCCTACACAGAAAACGTCACGGTATGGCCTGCCCAGAAACCCAATGTCCTTTCCTGGAAAAAGCAAATATGTGCATCAATTTATGTTGCTTCGTTTTAACTTGGGTGGTGGTAACAACAGTCCAAGCGCGTTTGGAGCCAGAGGAGTCTGTTGTGTTTATTGTTTATTCCATGTTCGTGACGTACTCCACTGTTGGATTTGGCGATTTTATCCCCTTTGAAAACCAAAAACCCATTTTTATCGTATTTGTTCTGCCTGGCCTGTCCTTTTTATCGGGTTTGATTGATTCTGTTGTCGCTTACTTGGAAAAAAGCAACGTGTTAGGAAAGCGTTGTTATAAATGTGTGAGTTGCCTGGGAGTAAAAAAATGAAAGCAAAAAGGCAAGAATAAATTCCGCCGAAGCGGTTAAGGCCCAAGAAAATCAAGATACAGTAGAAACGGATATTAATGCAGAGCACGCCGTGTGAAATATTCAAAAGAAAACAAAACAAACAGAGGTATAAGCAAAGGAACATGGACACAGGAACAAAGTATTAGGTGGCATTTCAGCTTCAACGAAAGGATCGGAGAGAACTGTGAAACAAAAACAGATGATTCAGTTGTAAAAGATCACAAGAGCAATGCCCGAGCCCGGATGGGCAAAACAAGAGAGGACCTTGGGACCAATTATCTCCTCTCTTCAGGCAAAACTGAAGAAAGAATACCGAAACTGGTTTTTCTCGGGCCAATTTTTTTTTCAAGTTTGACGCAATTTGTTAAGGTGTGACTTAACAGTGCCAGGGAATTATCTAAATCTACAACATGCATGGCAATTTCTTTGTATTCAAAGGCATTCTTTTTCTCGAATTTTGAGGGCTGGCTGTGATTGATTCTTGACGGAAGGTTTTTCCAGTTTTGACTGAGGGATTCGGTGCCGTAGAATTCTGCATAAAATGGGAAACCAACTCAAATGTCACTGAACTGGCATGCAGAAAGGGGCTACCTCTCTGTACATCAGTGCAGGATCAAACCACCCCGGAGGGGGGCACTGCCACATATGGGCAATATAGGTATGTGCCGCTGTGAAGGGTATGGTTTTCAAGCAGTTTACTCTAGGATAGGGTATATAAATCAGAGCGTTTGGGTCTAGAATAGGGTATCATTTTTCAGGAAACTGATCAGTTGGGTGAAGATTTTATCTAGACTAGGGAAACAGCTACTCTAGGATAGGGGGGATTTGGGGAGTTTACTCTAGTATAGGGTAGCAAAATTCAGCTGAACTAGCTCTAGTATAGGTTAAGGGTTCCAGGGTCCCAGCGGCACATCCCCACCCAGAAATTCCTAAAGTACCCCCCCTCCCCCGGGCAAACCACTTACTTGTTAAGCAAATAAACTGGCACTACCTCCTCACGTAGGAGCAGTTTCACAGGCCGTCTCTGTCTCATATCTTTCTGTTTTCAATACCTTTTGTCTGTCAATTCTTAATAGACTTAAAGATGAGAAATATAGTGATAAAGTAAACCTCTTTTTATTAGATTGTGAAAGGTTTGAACCCAGGAGTCATTTCATAAGTAGTTTGAGTTTAATCGTCCGGGTTTAACGTAGTCCTGAATAGGACTGTTGTTGTTGACAATGACTGACGTTTCGACAACCTGTGCGGTAGTCATCTTCAGAGTCAAAGTGAGTTGTATGACTTTAGTTGATGTTATTAAACTCTAGTTATTGACCTGATTAGCCAATTAAGTCGCCATGTTATTTGGTCGTCTGTCACTTAAGCCGTGATGTTATTGGCTATGAAGACTCGCAATTTCATTGATACTTCTCGATTCGTCTATTGTCACACAGTTAAACAGTCGTCTATTGTTAGTCAAATTGGCAGTTGTCCCGTCGTTCTCTCCTAGTTAGTTTTGCTTAATTCCGTCAATAAGTCGTTTGTACGGTACCGGTAACTGTTGACTACGATTCAGTGGCGTTTGTTTTAAGATAGTAAATTACCTTTCTAAACCTTTCTTCTACCTTTCGTTTTATGGCCTGTATTCAAATACAAAGCCGAGTGCAAATGCGTTTTAGTGGGCATTTTTTCTTCCCCCATTTGAGTACTTTACCAAGGCCGGATTTTCCTGGCAGCCATGGAGCGAATACATGTCATATTTTGACAGCTCGCGAAGACACACGACGACACACGCGACAGGGACTCGAATAGTTCGCGCCAAAATGACTTCATTTGATGCGATTTTTTGCAGGGGAAGCAAATGGAGCTCCGCTCTCTCACTCGCTTTTGCCGCAGAAAATATAAAAAATCTACCGTTCGCGCTTCGTGCTCGTGAAAAAGTTTGAGCTCGACTTGTAGATAAGTCTAATATGATGCTTGTTAGGCAAAAATTGAGCCTGGAGGTTCAATTCACAATTTCTTATTTGCTCGATCCTCCAGAAAAAAAGGCAAGGCCTTCGGAAGGACACTAAAAACTAGGAATCACTTCTTTTGCACCTGCAGGTTTTGCGATTGTATTCTCATACTTTTCCAGAGAGCAAAAACACACAAACTTACAAGGGCATTATTGTTATTATTACTTATTTTCTTTTTATCGGGAAGCAGCTGGTGGTGGTTCGGGTAATTTGCAGTTGTTTTCAGTATAAAACTTCTTTAGCCATACAGTGTGTCTGATTTTTGCGACCAGTTTGATTTTCTGCCCTGAAGCTGTCACTGTATTGCCATTTTGAAGTAATTTCTTTACCACCGTTAGTTTTCTTGGCGAGTAAACTGGCAGACTAAATAAAATGGAATCGAAACAGCCCCGACACAGCCCCTTTAATCTTTGATACTCCAGCATCAATCAGGAAGCGGCAGCGATGGACGTCTTACTGCATTATTCACTAGATTGCAAAGCAGGACTTGGGCCCCGTTTCTCGAAACGCCTAGCCTGCGTAGAAAGCGTTTGCAGTCGAGTTATAGCGCGAAAGTTGGAGCGGGAGCAAATGTCATTCCTTTTTTTTTTTATTCTTGTCCCAACCTTCTCGACGAACTCGCGCGGAAACGCTTGCTACGCAGGCTACGAAACGCCCAGAAACTTTTCTGGCCCGAAGGCAAATTTTAAAATCAAAACTTGTTGAATAGGGGCACATGTACAGTCACAGTCAGAAACCAGTCGTTTCGTTAACTGATAGATTCATAGTTTCATGCTAATTTGTAGAGACTATAGAAATCAAATCTTCGCATTACTTATTCATTTTGCCTTTGTCATGATGATACCGAAAGGTCCGCGCAAAGGTATTCACTTGAAGAACTTGTGATCCTTTGTTATTATGGTAATTTGCAGAGACGAAAGTTTCATTGTATCATATTTTCAAAATCATTGAAACTTTGACCTTGAATGTAAACACGGCACACACAAAACAGCTTTCAGGACTCGAAAAGTTAGCAATATTTATCCAATGTAGACCCATTGGATAAAGAAGAAGTGGCAAAGGAGGGGCACCTTTTCAGGTCCCACCTTAACACGATCCAGACATGTTGGATTTGCAGTTTCCCCGATCGGATTCTTGGGAAAGCGGTTTCAAAAAGATGAGCAGGTTTCAGTGGGCAGTTCAGTGGTTTCGTGTGGAGAGTTATATGAGGTATATAAATAGGGTGGGTTTTCAAGGGTTAGAATGTAGAGAAAAGGGCAATGAAAACTGCTATAAACACATTTTATGGGGTATCTCAGACTAATGCAAAGAGACGTACCTTATTACATATTAAATAAATAAATTTATTTGTTTGTATTTATTCATTTATTGACGAGGTTTTCATCAACCAAACAAAAGAAACAAATCCAATTCAAGTCATAAGCAACTGTTCTATTTACAATTTTAAAAGGCTGAGCAAAACGGGAAAAAGTCGCTCGGTTTTCAACCAGAATGTATTTGTAGGTAAATGAAATTGAAAGAGTGTCTTTTTGGACAAACGTACACATATCCACACTCCCTCCTACCTCGCAAGCACTACGCAAGCAGCCATGTATAAAAGAAACTTGAGTAAAATCCATCTCTGTATATAGCGCTGATGCATGCGAAGAATGGCGTCTATGGAAGGAGAAAGGGTCGCATCGCTATGTCTCTGTTAACGACGGGGGAAAAAGTGTGTACTGAGTGCCCAAACACCGGTAAATCGGAAAAAAGATAAAAATATTATGGCCGTCTTGTTTGTAAATTGTGGGAGTTCACGCAATCACGAAGACGAAGGAAAACGAAAACGTGAAAAACCTCTAAATTAAAGTGATTTTGTGTTCTTTTAAATTTTATCGCGTTTATCTAGCCGCTATCAATCTGTCAAATGTTGGTGAACTTTCCTAGGGGTTGAATTCGTAAACGCTGTATTTTATCTTCAAAAAGGAAAGGAAAATTAGGC
The DNA here is from genome assembly GCA_942486035.1 of Porites lobata. Taxonomy (NCBI): domain Eukaryota; kingdom Metazoa; phylum Cnidaria; class Anthozoa; order Scleractinia; family Poritidae; genus Porites; species Porites lobata. The sequence goes on from CALNXK010000133.1 coordinate 1,471,947, forward strand.
GTCGCGTGTTCACGTCCTCCATAAAACGTCAAATTAGGAAGTTTCACGTTGTAGTCGTGCAGTGGACGTCAAAGAAATGTACTAAAAAACGTGATGCACATGATGCAGAGCTGTTGTTTTCCTCATAAATCAATTGTTTTTTGACGTTTACGTTCTTGCTGTCGTCTTAAGCTCCGTAATATATCGCTTACTGTCAATGTGTCGTCTTATTTTAAAAATCTAAAAGAAGGAAAACATCAATTATGAATGGAAACTTCATTTCATTTAAAATAAAATAAAATATTTTAATCCGTTATATGTTATATTTGTTTTCGTTTTGAAAAGTACAGATTGCAGGGAAGAGCAGAGGTTTTAGAATCCCCTATCTGAAATGACAAGTTCGCGTGATCGCGTGTTCTATTTGACAAAATACAATACAGGCACGGAACAGTCGAAGTAAACAAAGTGTGCCGTTCTTAACAAGAGAAGTGGTTTCTCGGCAATATAGTTCACTACTCCTTTGTTCCTCTTTTTACAATCTTTTTGTCAGTTTAACGAATCCAACTTAATGGTACATTTTAAGAGATATCTTGCTAGCTTCCAGCATAACGCAGATTACTTTTTAATCTCTTTAACCCTTTAAGTCCCAATATCCACATACAAATTCTCCAAACTGATCTCGATATACTTCCTTAAAGAATTAGTTGAGAGAATTTGATAAAAGATCAAAGCATGTTCTCTTCGGTGATAATTTTATTGATTCTCATAACCTAATCTCTTGACAGTGTATGGATAATGTTAGGAGAAAATTAATGTTGGTCACTATTGGGACTTAAAGGGTTAATGAGTTTTGAAAAACATCGAGCAAAACAATCTGACAAAAGTGATGACGTGACAACACAACTATCAGAAGGTCACCCCGTGCCAACGAATAAAAAGAGCGATCTATCAAGTAGTCAAAACATTTCATATCAGGGAGTGCCACTAGAAGAAGCGCAAACAAAATGGATCGTGTCGTGCCACTAGCCATCTCGCTCTTCGCGTTCTTCTGTCTAAACTTTTCAAAGGCAGAAAAAGAACCTCAGACAGTCATTCTCGTGTCCATGGACGGAATGCCATGGAATCTGATTAGCGGGGAGTTTGCAAAAACACCAAACCTCGACAAAGTCGCGAAAAATGGGGTAACAGCGAAGTACATCAAGACAGTAGTCCCGAGCAAAACATGGCCGACGCACGTATCATTCGTCACTGGTTTGTATCCTGAGTCACACGGGTTGGTTTCCAACAAGTTTTGGGATCCAGTTTACGATGAAACGTTTATCCTGGAGTATGACTGTACGACTTTTGACCCAAAATTTTACAACGAATCCGAACCTATATGGCTGACACTGGAGCGGTCAAAGAAAAACAAAGGCCGCAGTGGGGTGTACTTTTGGCCGGGCTTTGGCGGCTGGAAACCAATTCCCAGCTTCTACAGACACCCGATTTGTAAGCTGAACTGTAGCGCTGTTGATCCTAAAGACCTCCCTAGCCTACGCAACAAGACGCGAAGCTCGTTTCCACCCTACGAGCACTGCTATCCCGACTTTTTTAACGAAACTGAGACATTTCCTCGTCGAGTCGACCGTGTCATTAGCTGGCTAAAATCTGATGATCCTCCTCGCTTTGTCGCGTTGTATATTGATGCACCGGATTGGAAAGGTCATTCGGGCGGTGCTTTGTCCAAAGTCTACAAAGACTCTATTGAAGAAGTGGACCGGGATGCTGTGGGTTATCTCATGGACCAGCTTAAGAATGTGTCGTTAATTGACAAAGTGAACGTGATCTTCGTAAGCGATCATGGCATGGTGAACGCATCTTCAGAACGAGTGATCGTTTTGGAAAACTACATCGACCCGTCAACATACCGACTGGTAGAGGGTGGAACTATTGGGCACATCTGGCCAAATGAGGGCATGTTAGACGAAATCTACAACAACCTGACGAAACCCAACACTCCTGATCACTTAGTTGTGTACAAAAAGGCAGATATCCCTGACGAATACCACTGGAAACACAATCGGCGTATTCCGCCCCTTTATCTTGAACCAGACCCCGGGTGGACTTTAGCCAAGACCAACGCTTCCGTCAGACAAGGAACATGGGTCCGAGGGGATCACGGCTGGCCACCACAGAAATCGAAGACGCATTCTATTTTATTCGCCCAAGGGCCTGCATTCAAAGTGGGTTACGAGATAGAGCCCTTCTCTATTCTTGATCTTTATCCAATGATGTGCGATTTACTGGGTATAGAACCTCGCCCTAACAACGGAACCATGGCAACTGTTAAGAAGATGTACAAAGACGAGCCTGACGACGAGCCTGACGGGAAGAAACCGACCGCTGGTCAATGGAGCGTGATCACGTGGTCATCTCGTGCGTTAGTTGCCGCTAGTGCTGTTGCTGTTACGATGGTGTTGTGACATTTCTTCTAAGTTTGTTGTCCTTCGTTCATTTCTAAGCTTTAGTTCGCATACTGGACAGTATGAAGTACAGAGATGTGAACAGGTTACTCTTTTCTAGGGCCTGGAGCACATTGTGTAAAACTTGTTATTTAGCAGCCATGATTGTTAATTGAGTGCTTTTGTTAATCCTTATTCATAGCAAGCATTCATTGCAGAGAAACTTTTATTAAGCGCGGAAAACCGTTTCGGTAGATCCTGGACTTCTCCTCCATTTTAAAGTTTCTTGTTAAACAAACCGCCTGTATTTAACACCCACGGGTGTTAAAGGAGCTGTGCCATAAATTAAAATGTATCAAAATGCAGACAGTTGGGATCGCCAGCAAATTGAGTTGACCATTTACTGTGTAACTGCTCGAAAGATTAAAAGAAGGTATAAATAAAACAGTAGATATAAAAGTAGGCGACAAACTTGAAGAAGATCTAAACGGATTGCAATTGTGGTTTTAAAGTTTAACTCGTTGTTTGTAACGTTTGATATAATGCTTAGGAGACATTTTTGTCCGACAAGAAGCTGTGATTTTGTCTGATTTATAATGAACAAGAAAGCCGTAACACTGTCCTTTTTAGCGGACACTAGAGACTCGTGATTGCTTTCACCAGGACTTTTTAGAAGCTTGTTTTTTAAAATGGCACTATACTTTAGAATGTAACATTTTATTAAAATGTGAAACAACGATTGTGAGGCTAGCTGCTAAGCTAAGCAGTTGTTATCATTTTGTTGTCTTAGTTTCTACTGATGAAGCCAAGGATTCGAGGAACCTTTTAAAAATAACTTGCATTTTTTTTTTTTTTTAATTGACGACTTTTAATGAATTTTTTGCCATGCCTGAAAGGACGCAGTCGTTTCGCGTGAATACTCTGAACTAAAATACAAATTTTCTCTTTTGAATGGAGATAGAGCGAAATTTAAAGCTTGTGTCAACACGGCGGCGGCGATTTAGCCTATCGCGTTATATGAGGTGACTGCGTTATATCGCGTCACTACCCAGGGTCCGTAGGATCGTGGGAGTGCATTACGTCACGAACTCTACCTCACTAGACGCCAAACGCTCGAGCCTTTTCAAGAATATAAAAATGGGGACAACAACTAGTATTTGCCCTGTAATTTGCTTCGTTTTCTTTTGCATTTTTAACGGCATCTCTTCCAAAGAAGAGAAACGAGCGAACAAAGACACCGTGATTATGGTCTCCCTGGATGGCATGGGATGGCAGCCCGCGGGGGGGTACCCCCTTACATTACCTATACGGGTATGTGTCGCCCAACGGGGTCGTGATTTTGAAGCTCCTGATTTAGAACGGGGTATCCATTTCAGAGGCGTTTTCTAGAACGGGGTGTAAAAAATGTGGATCGCGGCTTTATCTTCTGCTTAAAATTGTTGCTGATTATGAAGACAGTTTGCCGGTACTCCAAACTTAGATGCAGTGGGTAGGAACGGAGTTCGAGCTAAGCATACTTTCAATGTTGTCCCAACAAAAACTTGGCCCACTCACCACTCCTACCTAACAGGTCTTTACCCAGAAAGCCACGGTATTGTCTCCAACAAGTTCTGGGATCCACTTTACCAAGAGATGTACATTTACGATTACGACTGTTCGTCGAAGGATCCCAAGTTCTATAAGGCTGCCGAACCGATCTGGCTGACGCTACAGAAACAAGGAGGAAAGAGCGGGTTATATTTCTGGCCCGGAGAGGAAGGCTACACCGAAAAACCCACGTATAATGAGAAACCCTTTTGCCTTGTGAATTGCAGTGCAATTGATCCGAAGGATCTGCCTAAATACAGGAACAGAACACGCCCCACATGGCCGAGTTACATCCACTGTTTTCCTAATTACACTGAGCCATTCAAAAGCCGGTTGGATAAGGTAATTAACTGGTTAAAATCTGAGGAACCACCTCAGTTTGTAGGGGTGTATATTGATCACCCAGACTGGGAGGGTCATGATTACGGCTCGCATTCCAAACAGTATAAGGAAGCCATTGAGAATAGCCTGAGTATCAGGCGTTTCTGGGGAAAAGGGGAAAGATGGAAGCAAAAACTGGAGAGAGGTGAAGGAGAGAAACGCCTGACACAGATGCTTTTACTGGAGCCTTCCACCCCCACACAGCATGATTCGATACCATCCAATCAAAATCACTTCCGGTCATTGGGTTGTCAGCTTCACGTGTCAAAAAGCTCGCCTAAAATAAATCTCACTTTACGGTCTGGCCCTTTGTCTGGCCAAGCTCCGGAGCCTGTGTTGCTACGATTTCGCTTTTTTCTGAAACCTCCAATGAGGAGTTTTCGAATACTTGTACTGAAAACCTGCCATTTGTGAGGAATTATAGCATGTTTTAGGAATCGCGCTAGTGTAAGATCGCCAACGCTCTGTTTGTAAATAAACGTGTGCCCGGAAAATTGTAAATTGCTTTTGTTTACAGAGTTAAATCAGGCGCTTGTCTGGCAGCTAAAAAGCTGTTGTTATCCCTCGTATTCTCGGGTGGTTGAAAGGAGCTGCAAGAATAAATAGGAAGGTGCGATGATGAAACACCTATGCCTAGAAATTACCAAGCAGCAGCAAATTCCACCACTTCACAGAGAGCTCGTGAAAGCTGTTACAAGTTCAAAAAGAAGTGAGAGCCTATAGCAAAGGTCAATCCCGTTGGCGAAATATGATGGCGCCCGCTTGAGCTTAAGACATTTCAACAGTGAGAAAATTTTGGAAGAGGAAGCGAACGAATTCCAATCACGTACGCTATCGTAACCGCAACAAGCAAAGTCAAGCTTTTTAAAAGCATTTGTGCTGTCGGCTATCTCAATACATGGCTACCTCGCTCTATTTTCATTTACAGTAACAATACCCTTTTAACGGCGGGATGTTGTAAATCTGAACTTAGATATCTGAAACACTGATATCGTCTTCTTTGTCCCGGTCTTGTGAAACCATATGAGGCTTTTCCATACTCCGAGTACATCTTTCCTTTACACTACGAGGCCTTGAAAACACAATTCTTGCTCGGGTTTTATTTTTATTCCAGAAAAGAACTTGAGAGCGACTTCTAAAGCCTTTTTGAATTCCTCTCTGCGTCTCTGTCTGTTAAAGTATCACATACCGGTAAGAAATCAAAAACATCTATGAAAAATTTCAATGGCCTTCTCCTTGCCGATCGCTCTTGCGGTCGGTGACGTCAGGGGGTATTGTGTGTTATCCAATCACTGCCACATCCAGATTTTGGATGTGTCACACAATTTGCTGAATGGTTTTGTGTCAGGCCTTCCTTTCTCTTCTCCCCCTCCCCCCTCCCCCTTAGGAAGGCCTGATACTCAGGCTACATTGAGAAGGTTGATCGAAAGGTTGTTGGTTATCTAACAAAGCGCTTGCGTGATGTTAACCTCATTGATAACGTCAATTTAATCTTTGTCAGCGATCACAGCTTTAATAACATTTCTTCGGCCCGTCAAATATTTTTGGATGATTATCTCGACCGATCCGCGTACATGATGACAGAATCAACAGCTCTGGACATATCTGGCCAAAAGATGAGAAACTGGAGGAAATATTTGAAAATCTCACAAAGGTAAAGAACCCACACATGAAAATTTACAAGAAACAAGACATCCCCGAATCATTCCACTGGAAACACAATCGCAGAATACCCCCCATATTCACTGATCCCGAGTTGGGTTGGTCTGTCACACAATCCCGCGGGAACCCGAACATATCGTGGGTTTACGGGACACATGGTTGGCCACCGCGGGAAAGTCAAAGCTATCCGATCTTTTTCGCACAAGGTCCTGCTTTTAAGAAGGGTTTCGAAGTTCAGCCGTTTAATATAGTTGATTTATATCCTTTGATGTGCCATCTGCTTGGAATTCAACCACAACCAAATAACGGTTCATTTGAAAATGTTCGAGTTATGCTGCGAGAGAGTCCAGGCGAAACTCCGACTTCTGGACTAGAGAGAATATACGCAAGGGCGTGGTTTGCTCTGATGATCCCGTTTATTTGCACATTGATTCATCTGTTAAAAAACATCTATTAATCTAACAACGCGCTTTATCTACAAGAGGCAGGCGTGAAATCTAACACAGGTGACCCGAGCTCCGCAAATGATCTAACAGACGTTTTACGTTTGTATTACCCTAACCTGTACGTCCCTACCAAATAAACGCCCCGCAAAACAATGGCTCCAAATTACTACCTTAGGAAATAAAGAAAAAGAGAAAAATAACTGAAATTATTTATTTTCTTGCTTGGTTAACAAGAGTTTGCCCATTATACCTTGTTCCACGCCAAGTTCAAGTGAGGAGTTGAGAATTAAAAATATATATATGTATCTCTAAATTGGCCTAGAAACATCACTGGATGGACTGGATTGTCTACTGTTTGCAAACTGTAGTGATATAGTCGCTGAAAGAGTATCAGTTTCAGTTTGTTACAGTCAGTTTTAAACGGAAGATGATTTGAGATCTAGAATTTTCGAAACATTTGTTGTAAAATTTCTTCAGCTTGTCTGCCTCTCCTAGGATTTTTCAAAACATCTAAAAAACGGTATAATTGCCCATTTTTAACGGATTTTTACCCTAAAAAGGTCACCTAGAATTTTCGGGAGCCTTTTTTCTGGCTGAAATTTTCGAAAAGGTAGACCTTCAGCTAGGAAATCCGAACAGATGAAAAATTTTAAGGGGATAAAAATATGCCTATATCTACCGTTTAAAAACTAAAATACGCTACTGGTTTTGAACTACATTCTCGTTGGGTACCCCTGAAAATTAATAAAAAAGTCCCGGGCGTTTATTAGATCATTAAATGATACCTTGCACAAGTCCAGATATTGAGTCATCAGGTGGTTTGCCCAGGCTACCTGTGGTTTTAACGGCAGTTTGTAAAGGTGTAAAAGCAACCAGGTAAATCCACCAGCAGGTAAATAAAATAATAAATTATACTACCAAAATGAAAAATTTTGAAAAAGGAAGTAAGAGTAGCCCGCAGTGCTTGTAACTGTGAATAATTATAATTCTTTAGCTGGTGCAAATTCCCATGGTATCATTTTTAAAATCTTTTTTTCTTGTGTCACGGACTGAAGAGTCACACCACTCTCATAGAACTACTAAGCTTTATAATACATTATTTTGATGATAAATGGTAATTTAAGTATTCATAATTCTATACATCATAACGGTAAAAAATATTAGATTTGGGCAGCATTTTCATGTTCTAGAAGTACCCTTTTTTAACATATGCAACCCAGGATAGAATGTGTCTGCTTTCTTTACAAACATTCTTTCACATATTTATGTTGTTTTTAAATGTTTGTAAAGAAAGCAGGCACATTCTATACTGGACTGCATAATTTCTTCAAAACAAGATAATACTTTTCAGTTTTGTGTCCAAAGTGGACTTAACCAAGTCATAAATTAACAGAAAAGAGAAGTGATCTGAGGTGACCGTCCAAACTGACTACGTCACGAGAATCAAGTTGTTTTAAATCATAAAATTATTTTTGGAAGCTGTACAAAGTTAATGTTACAAATTTCACTCGCTAAGTTTGGTTAAAAATTAATTCATATTTCAAGGCTGTGCTCTAACAGTCCCAGGAGGCCACTGGTGCGTTAAGTTTGCTCCTTGGCAATTACAAAATCTTCGTTTTTGCATTAAAATTAAATGCTGGGCACCCTGGAATTCTCAGGTTCAGAGCATTGGGCTTCCTAGAATTTTACTTAGAGCACAGCCTTGTATTGACTACCACTTTAAAATTGGGTTAGCTTGGTATTTCTTGTAATCCTCTTTCTTGAAAAGAGAGATTTCTGTTTCATGTTCTGTTGAGAAGTTTAAGATAAAATTATGTACAATGGTATACAATAATTTATTAATTATTTTTGTTGTTGTTGTTGAATTATCGAGTCAGGGGGTAGAGTGGAAGGCACATTATTGGAGAACAGAACAGGGTTTCATCACCATTATAGTGCAGCTGTCCTGGCTGATGTCGGATTGACACTGATCATAAATGCCTATTATTCAGGTGAAGAGCTAGTACATTTTAAATATGTACAATAGGCATGAAAAAGAGAAAAGCTAGATTTTCACAACGATTGTGCATTTATGGTTTAGCATTGGAGACCAAGAAAGACAGCTAAAATATCTCTTTTCATATGATCAGAGAGTAAGGAAATTGAAATTTGAATTATTTTCATAGGGAAAGATATTAAGTGAAATGAAACTTAATTTCACTCACCAATTCCATTGTCATGAAGACTGGAGTCTAGTTTTAAAATGAGCGCCTCATCATTTTCTGTGTTTATAACTGGATCACTTGTCTAGAAAGTCAATTTATTGTAGAAAAGAAAACAAAATTTACTTACTAGGTATAAATTTACATTTTCAAAAAAACACCAACAACAACCTAAGCTTTTCCTAGAACAAAAAGTAATCACTCACAGGGGGTGTTTCTTGGTTTTGGGAACCAACTAAGTTGGCTTTTGTGTTGTGGTGTGGGAATTACTGTTCAGTATCTTTTAAATCTTCTGTGTTGCATCATTTGGTGATTGCACCTGTCGCCAACTCGATTACACCAAATAGAACATTACAAAAAAAAAAGTGCGCACTCTGATTGGTCAATTACTCATTTACTATTTGCCCATGGGTGAATGGTGATGAAAGCTAGCACGTGCTCAAAGCCGTGCGCACCACTTTCTACGTGACTACAGCATGTTTTTTTTACCTCATGGTTTGCATACAAAAAAGGTACGATTTCTAAATATGATTATACCGCCTGTAATCATTCTTCAGTCAAGGAACAGCAAAGACTCCTTTCCATATCGCTGACACATATGTATCAGCAATGTGATCAATATGTGTTATGTACAAACTGGTTACAATTGACAGTTTAAAATCAGTACAAATTATGTGAAACCATTATCCCCTAACAGTAGTCTTGTTTTCATTATAAATTTAATGTACCAGAGGTTCAAAGTGCTTTTGCTAGGAACAACATCAGTGTTACGGGTTATGGATAATTATTAGACAGTCCAATCATTCCGATCTCGTTGGGATTCTCCCGATTTTACTTAAAAGTCCCGAATCCTGACCAATATGCAAACGGGATAGGAAAAATCCCAATTCTGACAATCTTTTCTGCTGTTTTCAGATAAATTCTTAGGATACTAATATAAGAACACCTAACAGAGTATACTTAACTACAACTAATATCCAGGAAACATTAATAATACCAAAAAATATATATAATACAATCAAGTACTTGTAGTAAAAAATTACTACTGAAAATAAGCATATAAATGACAATTGATTTAGCAAACATTTTAGACACAAGTTTGTCCTCTCAGAACACTAGAAATAGCATTTCTAGTTTTCAAAATTTTCTGGGCAAGCAATCCCCTAGACCCCCTGGGGGCTTGTGCACTTGGCACCTGTGGGATTCATTTGGTCATTAAAAAATATCCCAAATTTACATAACCAAAAGGTTGGACAGTCTGGGATAAGTGACCAGTCATTTAGAAGAGGAGGTGAGCACATGAAGGTTGAAGTACATTTCCAATTTGTTTAAAACCCAATAAAGCAAACATGAAAGGTGTTTGTTGTGAATGACAATAAAGAATAAATTGAACTTAAGTTGGCATTAGCTGCTTGTTGTGCTGCCCTAAAATAATCAATCTTACCTTTGCACCATGAGCTTTATGCTGAATTTTCATTGTATCTGAAAAACAAATACAAGGTAAAAGTAATCCTTACTAAATGAATTTGGCTTTCTAGACATTTATCAGCAACTGGAGAAAATAATTAAAACCAGTCTATAAATAAAAAATGGTAGCAACCAGCAGTAGAGTATCTAATCTAGAGGGTATCTTAGGGACTGCCAACTGTTTTGGAATGCCAAGATAAGCCACATTTTCAACACAGCTGTCTTTTTTTTGTTAAAATCAGCCTTATTGCTGGTGGTTATCCTGGCCCGTCTAATACAGCCTGTGTCTCCACAGTGGTGCATGGAGGTATTATACCCCCACCAACAGTAGAACCCCCGATAACTCAAGCTTGGATAACTCAAACTTCCCGCTAACATGGACAAAGTTACATTTCTCTTGGGTTTGACCCTTCTTTTCAGTCATTTTTCCTGGATAACACGAATTCCCGCTAACTGGAACTAAATTTTGTTTCCCTGGATAACTCGAATTATGACTTGCATTTCATTACAAATGCCATCCCATTAGCTCTTCTTGTCATGTCACTAAGACTCACACTACAACAATTTTTTTAAATAAGTGCAATGAACAGATCACATATTCATTTCCTGTTGTAAAAATGCATAGTTGTGTTACAGTTTCTGATGAGATAAGTTTTAATTGCACTCTGATGTTTACTGACATGCTGAAATATCAGTAAAATCTCAATTATTTACACGACAAATTGAAAATTCAATCGACCTCAATGACTGGAACTTCCTCTAACTTGAACCGTTTTTCTTTCTCCTTCAGAGTTTGAGTTACAGGGGTTCTACCGTACATCTGAATTCCCCCCCAAAATAACAAAATGCATTCCTTAATTCTGTGACGTAGATAATTATAACTAAGCCAAGAAAATTTGTACAGGAAATCAGTTTGTGCTATTGCATTTAATATCCATACCACACTGGTTGATGACTAATAGAATTCTTCAGGGGAAAGTTATAAAAATGGAGGATTTCTTTAGAGGTAGAATAAAAAATTGTGGAATTCTTTGGGGGCAGAGATTCCAACGCTGACGATTTTATTGGGAGTCTCCTGATTTGATGTGTTGCCTCCTGCTCTTCGGATTTTTATCAGATTCTCCCAATTTATCATGACGTTCTGAAGACAAGGAAAAAATTGCTTATCTTAAGTATTCACCGTCTCAACACTGTGTGTTGTGCTGACTCATAAGGCCAGCAGTCTATACGGAAGGTTTAGAGTGTTTGTGACAATAGTAGAGAGTATAACAGAACCCATACCAGTGTGGCTCTCCACTGAATGCAGCCTTTATACCTTGAGGACATTAAGTTTACAATAAATTATTGATGATTTTTCGAAGTGGCCATGGTGTAAAAGCAGTGAAAGAAATCTCCCCGTTTGATTCTGAAACGATGGATTAACAACAGCAAAGAATAGCCCAAAGACATTTGTGATAAGAATAAAAACCTTATAGAATACCACAGAAACGATATCAAAATGCAGGAAATGCCACTTGAGAGAAACTCAGTTTGCAAAATTTCCCTAGAGCCTTGGGCACTTCTGTGAGCGCCTTCAGTGCTAAAAAATACTCCCTGTTTTCCCTCAAAAAGGGGTTGGAATCTCTGCAACGCAATGAACAGGTTTTATAGCTTGTTATGAACATCAGTGAACGTAGGTGTACCTACCATAAGCAAAAGTTTTGAAGGGAGGAGGAACATCAGGTCTTTTCTTTATCTCTACAAACAAGTACAATACCTGATCACTAAAAATTCATTGAAAAAAATAAATGGACTGCCTGTTTTAAAAAAATTCAGCTTTGCAATTTTAAGTGTGTATGAAAACTGTAGGTATTCCGTAAAATCCCAAAAAAATTTATGCATACATGTTTCGACGCTATTCATATTAACCTATTTGTGAGGAAAAGGATGAAATTGCTGCATGCATAATAAATGTATGGGGTTATACGGAAATCTTCGGAACTTGAATTGTGACCTTTCCTATGTAGTTACCTGTTTTAACGAATTTAATGAAATCCTCAGCAGTTTGATCCAATAACACGTCTTTGAAAACAACATATTTGATACTTCTATATTCAAAGGATCTTATTAGTCGGACAGAAACCGTAACTGTTGTCTTCTTCGTTTCTTCCAAACTTTCAAAACACTCAGTGCGTTCCGCCATTTTGGATAACCGCGGCAAAGTCTAGTCCCCAGGGTCTACTCGGTTAACGTTCCCGGGAAGGGGAGAGGGAAGCAATAAAACCACCAAGTTTTCGTTGTGTCTTCCCGTAGTTTTTCAACAAATTATGACCGGGATAGTAGGGTGGCAATCGTTCTCCCTTCCTTTCATGTCACCGTGAACAGATCGAAATTATGACCAGGAACATGTCAAAATTACCTGACATTTCTATCAAAACTGGCCTTACTATAACTACTTTTCTTGATTCGTAATGAGTAAAGTCAGGAGCATATAGTTCCTTCTTAAGTTTTATTTGACAGAAAAGCATGTGTCTTGTGTTTAATAACAACCTCTAAAAATAACTTCACATATCCCAGTCAACGCTCTAAGATTCCCTCTCTGAGCCCCCTTGCCAGGGGGAGTGGGAATACTTGAGTTAATTTTTGCTGGGAATGTGCCGCTGGCCTCGCAGAGCCCCTACCCTATTATAGTCTATTCTGTGGCCAATTATAGACCCCATCTTAGTCACTTTTGGGTAAATATGTAATTTTCGCGATCCCAACTTAGCCACTTTCTATTTATGTATCCACCTCATATTGAATGAAGAACACTTTGATCAAAAATAAAACACAAACAGCGGTGATAACATTGTGAGTTTTCGCATTTTTATAAACTTGACGTTTCGTATGCGATTCAACATACATTTTCAAAAGTGATCTTAACTGGCCGTTAAAATGACGAGACTATATATTCAAAAATTACAAGGGGTCTGGAAATGAGATTAAGAATTGAAAAATTCTCAATGAATACAAAAGGCAACAGCTAATAAAGCACCAGCTTTTCACCGCTGACGTTGACATTAAAAGCTGGCTTGTCTGAACAACGTTTCTTTTATCTTACAATGATAATCTGTTTTGCCAGGTGCTAAGATTTCACAATGTTTATCACCGCTGTTTGTGTTTTATCTTTGATCAAACTACGATGGCCAAAAAACAAAAGTCTTGAAGAACACTTTACTTTTCACCTACAGTACAAACATTCTGGTACGTTAATGCTATCCGTAAATATGAAGAACTGTCTTACCCCAAAAATCAGAAAATGTGCGACCTTATTCTAGTAACTCTATTGAAAATGCGACCCCACTATAGTCAATCCAGTCGTGAAAATGCGACCCCATCTAGCAGCACATGTCTATTAGCCTCTTATAAGGACGTATGGCCCCGGGTGTTGTTGGCAGTGACTGACATTTCGACAACCTTTGCCGGGTAGTCATCTTCAGAGACAAAGTGAGTTGTATCACAGCTTAATTGACCAATCAGGCCAATAACCAGAGTTTAATACCATTAACTGACGCTATACAACTCATTTTGACTCTCAAGATGGAAAACGTGGAAACGTCAGTCACTGTCAGCAACAGTCCAATTAAGGACTACGTTCACCCAGACGATCATGCATGCTCAACCTACTCCGGAAATGACTCGTAGCTTCAAACCTTTCACAGACTGTTTTTTTTTTTTACTGTATTGGTTTAATCGGCTCTTGGTTAAGGCTACTGTACTTCTAAACATTTATGTTAGATCTCCATTTGAAAGGTATACACCGATATTAAACCACCAAATATTTTCTGACTGGCGACAATTTTAAAACCATGCTTTTCATAGAGTCTGATTGCAGAAGTCGCTGGGCTTGACGTATCTAACACAATCTTCTCCATTTCTTTCCTCTTTGCATATGCAGTAAGTTCAGTAAGCAGTTTTTTACCAATCCCTATTTTTCTACGGTGCGGAACGACATACATCATCTGTAATTCAGAAACTCCTGGATCCGGCTTAGGAGTGAGTCTCACCATCCCCACAACTTTACTATTTAACTCTGCAATCCAGATTTGCCCTCCGTCAGACAAACTAAACTTTGTATTTAACCTGGATTTCTGCCAGCTTTTGTAAACGCTAAACCAGTAAATGATGGGGCATACGAAAAATAAAAACGCAAGCAGAAAATATACTGCTAAAATCCACGGTGACCATATGATTGCTGTGAATGAGGCAGGAACAACTCCTACAGCAAAATACCATGTTACTCTTGACAGAAAAAACAAAAAGATATCCTTTACACTCTCGTTGCTTCCATCTACGAATATTTTCTGACAAGCTGCTCTGTCATAATTTGGCTGGAAGAAGCGAATGGTTACATCAGATGAGATACGGCTGTGTTGCTTTGAACTTGAAAGGGCCATTTTACTCTAAAATGAAACAATTATATTAAATCACAACTGGCGCCATATATTGAAATGTTCAAAGCTTTACCAGGAAGCTTTACGGTGAAACCACTTAACTTTTTACAAATACATCACGTAAAAAAGACGGCGTAATAAACATCAATGGCTTAAAACGAAAAAATTATTTATAAGGCAGAATATAATTTTTCTGACGTTCGTACGTCAAAGTACATGGCCGCGCGGGGATACGAAATTTATCTTCGAGTGTTGAAAAATACAGTAAAAACACGCAACTAAGAACCTAAAAATTAAGAACCCGTTAGCCTAAAATTGGTCATTTATACCGCCTATAAATTAACAAGAACCTATTTAGCCTAAGAAATTTAAAACAGGTTCTTATTTTCTAAAATCATACTAGTACATTACAGCTGCATTGCAAGAATCATATTTGAAGCAAAAAAAGCAGATTCCCATTATTGTAAAAATGTTTTTTAAAGAAAAATGAGTGCAAGATATGTAGACTTACAAAGCATACTAAGCAATATGTAGATCGGCACACCATTATGCATTGTTTTTTCTCCAGGATTAAGAACTCATTTTAAGAACCTAAATAGCCTAAAAAAATTCTGTTAACTACCATTTATATAAGAACCTGTTTAGGCTAACTCTTAAAAATGTAGGTTCTTTGTTGCGGATTTTTACTGTATGCGGACGAGTGAGATATTTTCTACACGAGAAGAGAAATTTCGTAAGTTCAAGCAGTTGAAGTGCAGTATGGGTAGAAAGGAGTGCCATAAAAGAAAAAAAAAGGATGCTTATAAGGTGGGAAAGCATTCTAGGCTGACACCTCATCTATCCCACGTTATTTTTTATTTATTATTTGATTATTAAGTCACAGATCGAGTTGCGCGAGGGTTTTAGCTTGTTTTAGTTATTTTTCGTTTGTTCTCGAACGATTACTTCGAATTTATCGCACTTTGTTGGAATACATGCTTAGTAATAGTGGGCAGTAACCTTCCAGTCGTGTAGCCTTCGTACGATGTGCTTTTCAGAGAATGAGCCATGACACAGATGTCGTGCCGAGTTTCTTCCCCAGTAGGGTTTTTTCCGGAAGGTTTTTTCTGGCCACTGTTCTGACAGTATTCTTTGTGAACTGTCGTTCAGCTCTGTTCTAGTTTATCTGACATATATTTGAATGTAATAGAAGTTGTAGTATAACGTATTGTTATTTCTGCCGTGCTTGGCCGAAATAGCCAAAATAAACCTAATGGTCTTTCCGATTCATGTTGTACTGCGGGACGAGGTTGGATGATGATAAAACTGAACCCAAAGCACTAGAGACAGGAACTGATTTAAACTTTTTGAAAGCAAGACTGAAATCTTTGGCAAATAGCGCTAACTTTTCAACTTTTTGAAATGTGGTTTGAATTATTTATTTATTTATTTAAAACTACGACGGCGACGGCAACGGCAACGTGAAAAAGCAATGAGTTTAGTTAGCAAAACAACAACTTTTCACGTGCATCACTCTTTTCTCTACATTTCTTTGCCGTCCCTGCAGGACGGCGACGTGAAATGACCAAATTTGAAGCTTTTTTGAGGACGGGAACGGCAAGGCGTTAAATTCTACCATCTCTCTGTCTGAACCTAGGTGCGGCCCTCTCTCTTCAGCTCCAACATAAATTCCCTTCTTTTAAGTAACTGGGCGACTCGGGATAAGCGCGAAATGGTTTGAAAGGTTTCGGAGTCTATTTTTCAGCAAAGGTTTCATGGACGTTGCCGTTGTCAAATCGTCATAGGGAGCTTTAGCAACGACGGCGACGACGGCAACGAGGACGTCAAAAAAGCAATAGGTTTATTACGCAAAACAACAACTCTGCACGTGCATCATGCTTTTTTGTACATTTCGTTACCGTCCTTGCACGACTACGAAGTGAAAATGCCTAATTGCAAGTTTTATGGAGGACGTAAACAACCGACGACGAATCTCTTTTTCTCTAAACTTTGAGTGCGGTCCTCAAGAATTCAACTCCAGGGGCATTCGCCTACACTTGCCATTTTCAGCAAATTGGAATAAACGCGACAAAGATTGAAAAAACGGGAATTCATTTTAAAAGTGACGTTTTCGAAGCCGTTGCCGTCGTCGATGCTAAAGCTCCCTAAGGTCCCTAATGAAAGAGAGACTGCTCACAGTGTCACGTGATAGTCCTCTAGGGAACTGCTTCTTATAAATGTAGGCAATTTATTCTTATTCAGGTGCATATTTACGCATAATTAACGATAAGAATCAAAATTCTTTTTGGGCATTATGGTGAAAACAAACACACAAGCTTGAGGGATCAAAAGCTGGAGGGTTGGTCTCATTTGCAGCCGCTCGGATCGGAGTCCAGCTTTTGCTATTTCTGAGTGGCTGTGCTCTCTTTTTTTTCACAATTATATCCTTTTAATGTCTTTACACTTTTGTATCAAGAGCACAATAAAGTTTGTTGTTGTTGTTGAGTCACACAATGCTCCACCGGAGCGGCAGTGAAGCGAATGGCTGGAGTTTTCTTTTTCTTTTTTCTTTTTTTTGTGTTAGTTTTTTGGGTTTGTACTACTGTCAATTCTGGGACGCCAAAGCGAACCAGAATGAAGAAATATTATGAATGAATCATGATAGCAAGTTTTATTTGAGAGCAATCCCCAAAAATGAGCCTTCGGCTGCTGGGTCTGAAGGTCACATCACTGCTCCATTGATGAATTACTAGAAAGTGATCTGTAAGTTAGACCTGCAAGCTGGAGGAACCTATAAAGGGAGGAGTTTACGATATTTGAACTTCGTATTGTTATTCAGTAATTAGGGAGTTTAAGATACGGCGACTACGGACTACGACTACGGTTAAACATGCTACTGCGCATGATCAAAACCACGTGACTGTTCATTTTACCCGCGTAGTCGGGACTACGGAGAACATTTAGCTCGTATTTTGCCGCCTCGGTAATTCAACAATCTCGTCTTTTCGTAAGAAAGTTTTCAATTCACCTACTTTAAGTGAGGGGGAAGCGAAATATGTAAGTTGTGTCTAATTTCTGCTCAGATTTACGCTTTTAATCCACCGTTGTGACTACATTTTTATCTAGCTAGGCTCATATTTAAAGCAGCTTAGCTGTTTGAATTCAGATTGATAGCCGAGGAGAAGAGAAATGATGCAGTAATTTACTTTCTCTTCGCACTTGAAAAGTTTCAATGTTAGTTCGAACTGATTAGTGTCTTTCTACTTGTGTAGCCTTTGTTTATGCGAGTTTTTGTACCGCATTTGCTGAATGAAAATGATGTAAACATCTTCGAGACAATCGAAACTCGGCATTTCAATACTTCAAACCACATCAGCTCAGTAGTCGGAGAAGTCCATCATCTAAAACTAATAAATGAGCTATTACTATTTCTGTCTATTTCTTTAATATTTGACATAAGTATTCATGGGCGAAAAAATAAAACCTGTGCAACCAAAACTTTGTTTACCAATTTCATCCGAGCTACGGTGATGGAACAATTTGTCGGCGAATCAACTTGTAGGCGAATCGACTTGTACGTAATTGCTTCCTTCAAGTATGGAAGAATTTGTTCATTGTTCTAAAGATAAGATCACCTATGCAAAACTGACTTGCATTTTTGTGAACTGTGATGAAAACAAGAAAATCTTTGCGTGTTGTTTCCCTCTCCGCCTGTTCTCTCGTAGTCTACTGTCTGTAGTGCAATCTTAACGTTCTATATTTGCACGACTCAACCCAGTGCTACAAACAAAGGACAACGCTCGTCCAGCCGTAGTTCGTAGTCCGTAGTCTCCGTATCTTAAACTCCCTAGTGTTTACACTACAGCATACAATGTACATACCGAAATCGGCTCTGATCGTTTTCACTTGTTATCGGCTGTTTCCACTGACAGTGCTTCTCTCTCTATTGCCAATGGTGCCGAAATACGCGAAATAAAAATCGACCATTGGTGAATCTCTCTGCAAGGCTGCGAGGAACAACGCCGATACAAATCCAGGAGATCGAGTCAATACTTCTCGTGATCGATTAGCGTGATTAGCGCTTAGCCTAGTCGCATAGATGCGCGTTTACGTCACAAATACGAAATATCGGTCAGCGGTCAGCGATGATGATGGCCACGTTTTTTGAAGCTGTAGTTTGCGTTGCCTTTTTGTGTCTTTTGTGTCTTTAAATACTCTAGTTTTTTTCGTGTAAGAGTTCCTGTTGTCTTTTATTTGAACATGTCAAAGAAAGGAAAGAAGGAAGACGTGAATGACGATAGGAAAATACTATTGGAACGATCTCCCCCTTTCTATTCGCAATAAATCATCGAAAATGCTGTTCAAAAAGGCACTTAAAAAATATTATCTTGCTCAATATTGACTTGTGTGCGTGTGTGTGTGTGTGTGTGCGTGCCTGTTTGTGTTTTAATGAATAACAAAACTACAAAAGAATAAAGTCAATCTTGTTAAAGGGTCATGATTAGTTATACTATAATGTGCCCTTCTCCATTCTAATTTTCTTCTTTTATTATTATTATTAAGTACACGTAGTTTAAGCAACTTTGTACCAATTGATATTGTACAACTAATGTATTATTAATATTGTACAACTATTGTATTATTGTACAACTAATGTATTATAGGATGGAGTAAAAAATAAAATACAAAATACAAATACAAATAATGCCACAGGTACGCCAAGTTCACGAAGGAGAATGTTGTTGCGTTACAGAAGTATTATGAGAGTTGGTATGGGCATTTTCAGCGAGTTTTAGTTCTGGCATTGCTCTCTCTATATATAATTATATATAAATACTTGTATTCTGGGTAGAATGTATTTCTTGGAGCGCTCATTTCATTCGATTGAAGAGAAGGAGTTCAGGCTTCAGGAGTAATCATCGTTTATTGCGACAGTGCTGATTCGTATGATCTCGCCTGCGTGGCAAGCGTTTCCGCGTGAGTTCGTCGAGAAAGTAGGGACGAGGGCAAAAAAGAGGACTGAACGGGGAAGGGGAGGGGAGAGAAGGAAACGTAAGAAAATGCGAGGGGTGACAGGCCGCACAACCATACCGGCGTGAAACCTTGTGTTAAACGTTTATATTTTAGCTCTAACGAGCATGTCCTTTAGGGATTTTCCTTTCTTGTAGGAAATGGTAGGTGGTTCTTTAAAAATTTGGCGAAGTAGCGGTTGGTTTTGTAAGAGATTCCATTTTTTCATAAAAACTTCTTTTAAAGTAGACACTGAGGGCTGGTACTGTGTCCCGAATTAAAGGCCGCAATACTTTCTTTTTCCACTTTGTTGTTGTGTTTCATGCAGGAGTGCAGACTCCCTCTCTGTGAACTTTATATCTGATAGAAGGTTTTCTATCGAAGTTTGTGGGTAGCCTCTGTCAATCAAGCGTTTTTTGAAATTGGAAATATTTTCCCCAAAAGTAGTTTCTGAGGAGTTTGTTCGTAGGATTCTCAAGGCTTCTCGCTACGCATTTATCACCTTTGACGTATGCGACTTTTACCCATCCATAACTGAAAACTTTGCCTCAAGATTCACCACCATCACCCAACAAGAACGCCACATCATTACCCACGGGAAAAAGTCACTCCTTTAACACCAAAACTCTCCATGGACCGAGAAGAACACAAACGACATGTTTAATGTCACCATGGGCTCTTAGGACGGAGCAGGGTCCTTGATAGCATCCAAACGCTGAAAATTCAAAAATGAAGTTGGCCTGTACCGTGACGATGATCTCGCAACCTGCAAGACCACTCCGAAAGAAATTGAAAAAAGAAAAACAAACATACAAGAAGTCAGCCAAGTGTTCAAATTGAATGGCCTTAAAATCACAATTGATGCTAACAAAAAGATCGTCGACTTCCTTGATGTGACCTTAAACCTCACAAACGGGAGCAACAACCCATACATGAACTTAGCCTAATAACAAACTGTCGCATGTTTAGTCAACAAAGCAACCACCCCCCAGATGGTCTGGATGGGGGAGGGGGGGAAACAAATGTCAGTTGTCAGTTAAATGATTATTAATAATTAACTACGAAACTTATTTGTTTATTTTTGATATGAGATTTAGCTAAAAAGGCACAGGCAATGTAAAATAAACATAAATTCGACAACTGATGCAACAGTACATTAATTTTTATGTAATACTTTTGCTATGAAAGCATTTCAAGTGGCATTCCATTTCTCAAGTCCCACGCAAACGTTTTTGCTGGTCACAGTCAAACATTTCCAAACATTTAGCCAATCAAAATTTATACCTTCAGAATTTTGGGACGTTGATGGTTAGAAAGACCAAGAGAGACCATAACTGAATCATCTCGGTAAAAAACTTACAATTGCTTTAAAAACGCCCTCATAGGCAGCCATCGTGTACGCTGGCGCGTTGTCAGCGAAGAAATTTGAGATCATAGGTCATTTAAAGCGGACGTTACATGACACATGGGTTAGAACCCCGCCTTACGACCACCTTGGTAATACGGTCACCTCGTTATTATGGCCACTTTTTTTCGGCCCGGCAAAACGGCCATCCATTTTCTTATAAAAAAACCCGTTAATGCGGTCACTCTTTAATAGCGGAGCACCATGGGTAAAAAAATGTGGTAAACTACCAATCGGAGAAAATTGGGTAAACACGTGACCGTACACGGACCGCCCGCCCGCCCGACCGTCCGTCCGCACCACAGGCATACCAATGTGAAATAATTCAATCAACAGGTATAATAATGTGTAACTAGGAAGTTTGAAGTTTTTGTCCTACAAAACAGCGTTGTAGTTGTGCAAAACAACGGCAAAGAAAGACAAAAAGCGTGCTCCACGTGCAAATTTGGTTTTTTTTTGCTAATTAGAATTCAGTTCTCTCCCTTTTTCGCTTCCATCTTTTCCCTTTTCCCCCAGAAACGCCTGCCTGATACTCAGGCTATCACATACGTAAACCAAACTTCAATGAAAGTTTCCCACGCTCAACGAAACCAATGACAAACTAAAAGAAAACTGGAAGGGAGTTGTTTAGATCTCAATATACTAAGTTCAGGTAAGGTACTTCCCAAATTATCACCAACTTGTTGATTTGATTCCTTTATATAATCCTAGTTTAGAATATTTTATCACAGGTTAATGTCTAGGTTTACATATATAGTTAAGGAGTTATTTTTTTCGCAACTAGAATTAAACTCAAAATTCTGGTAAATATATAAATTTTTTAACACGGCGTTTATGTAACTGACCAGCTCATTACCTGATAAAACTACCGTGACTAAATAAAACATCTAACCTAAACATTTTCGAATTGTTTTAAACAGGACCACAGATTAAACGTCCGTGCATCAGATACTTTACACTGAGAAATTCAGCCTCAACCAATAACCCCGAAAGTCTGATTTCAGACCCACAAATACCATTGTCATCTCTCTGCCACTTTAAATCTGCTTTACCTGCCCAAACTGTTTACCAGTCAAATCAGCAGTCCATACATGTCTGTCACCATACAAACGATAATTCAACATGGTATTTCGCCAGCTTTTGTACACTCTCATCCATGCAACGAAGGGCAACACCACATAGATGAAAATAAGACAGATAAGATGGGAATATAACGGCAAGGGTAATTGAGGCCAAGCGCCACTCTGTGCTAGAATAGTCAGAACAGTTGCAAATAAGAGCGCGTTAAATACGAGATTTGCCAAAGCAAAAAATAATAACTTTGACCACTGGCGAAACCTGGGGTTGTTTTCTGAAGGAGGCATGTCGACCTAAGATGAAAGGTAATAAAAAAATTGTTAGCTGTTGTTCATTTTCAGGAGTCTCGTTTTAGGCTAAGAGCAAAGGTCAGAGTTAATTATGATTCACGTGAGCGCTGGCGTAACGACTTGGAATTTAGAACACTGTATACTATAATGTCCACGGCAGAAAACAGAGTACAATTATCTAACAAAACAGCTTTAATCCCGGTAAACACGAAGAGTAAAATCTCACACGTGCTTCGTAGCGGAGGTCTCTCTAAAATCCAAATGCTCGGATCACTAAATGAGTAGCCGCGGACCTAGTATGAACATAAGACAAGTTTCACGTTGACACTTTCTCCCAAGTTCTCAGTCCGTGCAGAGATTACAGAGATTGTGCCGTAGTGACTGCATATGGTCACTTCCTTTGAATTCAGATTGAAGCTCCTGATTTTTTAAGAGGCTATGTCACGAGGATATTGCAGCTGTTTTAGGTCAATCCTGTGCTGATGTCCGAATACTTAGTGCCTTTACCCTCCAGAGCTGTAGTAAGGTTATATTTCCTGGGGGCCCAATCGCAAGCGCCGAAGGAGGGGGGTCGGAGGGTCTTGCTCCCACGGAAGATTTTGAAATATAGGGTCTCTGAAATAGCATTTTCAGCCCTCCGAGAGCATTAATTTCCAGCAAGTTTTAACCGACCAAAATCATTGATCGGATATTTTCACGCTTTATCGAATCGAAATCAACACATTGAACCGAAAAGCAGCGTGAAGAGCGTGACCGCTGACCAAATTAAACTTGCCTGTCAAAATTATTGGGGGATCCTAGCCCCTCCCCATGCGACAGCACTGCCCACTAACACAAAACTGATGCAGCTCCTTTGGTCAGGAGTAGTTAGATAGAAGATATCGAACACATCTGATCAGGGAGCACTTACCAATAACAACTCTTTTGGTGATTTTTGTAGGCATATAATTAAAACTTGAAAAGGTTAGCCCAACTTTTTCAAGTTGCAATCCATTTACATCTTACCATCTGTTCCACAGACGATAGGAACTAACTTAAAATACCAAAACTGACTGAACCACTATTTTTGGAATTCAGCTGATGTGAAGACAAGTTAGATCAATTTATGTTTCTGGGAGACTCCTCACCTACCCCTCCCTTTTTGAAGCTGGTTTTAGCTTTTTAAACGTCTTGCCTCTATGCAATATACTGCTTATCATAGACTTGGATCTCTGCTTAGTGTGGTGGCACCAGTCACTGCAACAAGTCTCATGAACTCAAAGTGTACTCTTGTAACGAAATTCGCTGTGCAATGGAGTGCTCGACTCGACAGCCAAAAAGGGTCTTAAACAGACTCAACGTCCGGCAGGTTACGAATCAATCTATTTCAGTTCAAGGTCGCAAAAAGTGGTCCAGCATAACTTGATTGTATTTAAAGATGCCTTCACTTAACACTGTCACAGAGGCATTCAGGGCCAATATATATACAGCAGAATAAATTCGCATAATTATTGCGGTTTCACTGAATGACCGGTGAAACAGAATTGCAATTGCATTTTCTTCAAGAGAAAAGTCCTAAAGTATGTAGCCTCTCTTTCGTTGCCTTGCATTTTACGTGTACTTAGGTTCTTAGTAAATTTTAACTACGTCAGTTACAACAAGACTCAAAGATTTTGCCTACTCTGTAGCCACATACCGAAAACATACCGAAATCTTTGGCTTCGTGTCTCACTATTTGTCGTTTGTTGCCTGCCCTCCGCTTCTGATTCTACCGCAACTGCAAGGAAAAAAAAGAAGCCACCACCGGCGGAAGAACCTGCTGGAAGACGACGAGTTTAATAATATACAAAGAATATACCGTACGTACACATCCAGGAAGAGTCGAAGTTACTCTGATCGCGTGACTTCTATAAATGGCTAACGGTAGACCAATACAGAGTGTGACACAGTACGAGCTTACGTCACAAACAAAGCGAAAAAACGTAACACCACTGAACAAAAACAATAAGACGCATTTGAGGCAGGACAACGATGACTGCTCAGTTTGTTGAAAGGTTTTAGAGTTGTAATAAAGTAGGATTGTTATTAAGTATTTCATAGCAGGCCACAAGCATGAAATGAACGGAAACATTAGGGCCATTTATACGAGGAAAAATTAGAAGCGTCTTACATCGGACGCGTCTCAAAAAAGACGCGAACTTTCCATATAAACAACGCATTTCGTCTAAAATAAGACGCGGCTTAGCTAAGACACGTCTTATTTTAGAACAGCCCTTAGCACTTGTTCTTAGATAAGATGCGTCTTAGCTATGACGAGAAAAACTTCGTATAAATGGCCTTCGCGTCTTACATAAGACGCAAACGCCAATAACCTGTTAACTTTTTTAAATAACAAGTTTTTATTTTTCTCGCGGCTGCTGATCCGGTCATCCTCGCGCGCTTCGCGCGCGAATTTCGCGGATTCGCCGCTCGTGCACCCGGCTCGACAAAACCGCCATGCTACGCAGGCTATTTTGTATGCTATTCAACAAGCATTTTCAAAACTGATCTTAACTGGCCGTTAAAAAAAAGGATGAGACTATATATTCAAAAATTACAAGGGGTCTGGAAATGAGATTAAGAATTCAAAAATTCTTAATGAACACAAAAGGCATGCAGCAACAGCAAATAAAGCATCAGCTTTTCACCGCTGACATTGACATTAAAAGCTGGCTTAAGGTCTTGTATGAACAACGTTTCTTTTATCTTACAATGATAATCTTTTTTGCCAGATGCTAAGATTTCAAAATGTTTATCGCCGCTGTTTGTGTTTTATTTTTGATCAAACTACGATGGCCCAAGAACAAAAGTCTCCAATAACACTTAACTTTTCACCTACAGTCAGGAGCCTGCTACAGTACAAACATTCTGGTGCGTTTGCTATTCGTAAATATGAATTACGAACTGTCTTACCCCAAGAATCAGAAAATGTGCGACCTTATTCTAGTAACTCTATTGAAAATGCGACCCCATTATAGTCAATCCAGTCGTGAAAATGCGACCCCATCCAGCGGCACATGCCCATTAGCCTCTTATAAGGAAGTATCGCCCCAAGTGTTGTTGGCAGTGACTGACATTTCGACAACCTGTGCCGGGGAGTCATCTTCATAGTCAAAGTGAGTTGTATCACGACTTAATTGACCAATCAGGCCAATAACCAGAGTTTAATACCATTAACTGACGCTATACAACTCATTTTGACTCTCAAGATGGAAAACGTGGAAACGTCAGTGGCTGTCAGCAACAGTCCTATTAAGGACTACGTTCACCCAGACGATCATGCATGCTCAACCTACTCCGGAAATGACTCATAGCTTCAAACCTTTCACAGAAGGCTTTTTTTTATTGGTTTGATCGGCTCCTGGTTCAGGTTACTGTACTTCTAAACATTTATGTTAGATCTCCATTTGAAAGGTATACACCGATATTAAACCACCCAATATTTTCTGACTGGCGACAATCTTAAAACCATGCTTTTCATAGAATCTGATTGCAGAAGTCCTTGGGCTTGACGTTTCTAACATAATCTTTTCCATTTCTTTCCTCTTTGCATATGCAGTAAGTTCAGTAAGCAGTTTTTTACCGATCCCTATTTTTCTACAGTGCGGAACGACATACAACATCTGTAATTCAGAAACTCCTGGATCCGGCATAGGAGTGAGTCTCACCATCCCCACAACTTTACTATTTAACTCTGCAACCCAAATTTGCCCTCCGTCAGACAAACTAAACTTTGTACTTAACCGGGATTTCTGCCAGCTTTTGTAATCGCTAAACCAGTAAATGATGGGGCATACGAAAAATAAAATCGCAAGCAGAAAATATATTGCTAAAATCCAAGGTGACCATATGATTGCTGTGAATGAGGCAGGAACAACTCCTACAGCAAAATACCATGTTACTCTCGTCAGAAAAAGCAAAAAGGTATCCCTTGCACACTCGTTGCCTCCATCTACGAATATTTTCTGACAAACTGCTCTGTCATTTGGCTGAAAGAAGCGAATGGTTACATCTGATGAGATACGGCCGTTTTGCTTTGAACTTGAAAGGGCCATTTCACTCTAAAATGAAACAATTATATTAAATCACAACTGGCGCCATATATTGAAATGTTCAAAGCTTTACCAGGAAGCTTTACGGTGAAACCACTTAAATTTTTACCTATTCATCACGTAAAAAAGACAGCGTAATAAACATCAATGGCTTAAAACGAAAAAACTATTTATAAGGCAGAATATAATTTTTCTGACGTTCGTACGTCAAACTACATGGCCGCGCGGAGATACGAAATTTCTCTTCGAGTGTTGAAAAATATGCGAACGAGTGAAATATTTTCAACACGAGAAGAGAAATTTCGTATGTCCAAGCAGTTGAAGTGCAGTATGGGTAGGAGGGAGTGCCATAAAAGGGATGCTTATCACGTGGGAAAGCATTCTGATCAGATTAAGTCACAGATCGAGTTGCGCGAGGGTTTTAGCTTGTTTTAGTTATTTTTCGTTTGTTCTCGAACGATTATTTCGAATGTATCGTGCTTTGTTGGAATACATGCTTAGTAATAGTGGGCAGTAACCTGCCAGTCGTGTATCCTTCGTAGGATGGGCTTTTCAGAGCATGAGCCATGACCCAGATGTGAGATGTCGTGCCGAGTTTTTTCCCTAGCTAGTAGGGTTTTTTCAGGAAGGTTTTTTCTGGCCTCTGTTCTGACAGTATTCTTTGTAGCCTGCAGTGCAAGCGTATTTTGGGTGGGCGAAACCTTGTTCGTGTTCGTAATTTTGTTGTAGCCGCCATCTTCGATTTTATGACAGTGGAAGATTGGGGAGAGTAGAAATAGTAACCAAATTGCGCGCTCAAACAAAACGCCTGCGCTGCAGGCTATATTCTTTGTGAACTGTCGTTCAGCTCTGTTCTAGTTTATCTACCATATATTTGAATGTAATAGAAGTTGTAGTACTAACGTATTGCTATTTCTGCCGAGCTTGGCCGAAACAGCCAAAATAAATGGTGTTTCGGATTCATGTTGTTTTGCGGGACGAGGTTGGATGATGATAGAACTGAACCCAACGCACTAGAGACAGGAACATTTAAACTTTCAGCAACACTGAAATCTTTGGCAAATAGCGCTAACTTTTCAACTTTTTGAAATGTGGTTTGAATTATTTATTTATTTATTTAAAACTACGACGGCGACGGCAACGGCAACGTGAAAAAGCAATGAGTTTAGTTAGCAAAACAACAACTTTCAGTCGCATCACGCTTTTCTGTACATTTCTTTGCCGTCCCTGCACGACTACGACGTGGAATGACCAAATTTGAAGCTTTTCTGAAGACGGGAGCGGCAAGGCGTTAAATTCTACCATCTCTGTCTGAAACTAGGTGCGGCCTCCTCTCTTCAGCTCCAACATAAATTCCCTTCTTTTAAGTAACTGGGCGACTTGGGATAAGCGCGAAATGGTTTGAAAGGATGCGGAGTCTATTTTTCAGCAAAGGTTTCATGGACGTTGCCATTGTCAGATCGTAAAGTCCCTAATGAAAGAGAGACTGCTCGCAGCGTCACGTGATAGTCCTCCAGGGAACTGCTTCTTTTAAATGTAGGCAATTTATACTTATTCAGGTGCATTTTTACGCATAATTAACGAAAAGAAAATTCTTTTTGGGCCTTATTGTGAAAACAAACACACAAGCTAAAGGGATCAACAGCTGGGGGGTTGGTCTCATTTGCAGCCGCTCGGATCAAAGTCCAGCTTTTGCTATTTCTGAGTGGCTGTGCTCTTTTTTTTCACAATTATTTCCTTTTAATGTCTTTACACTTTTGTATCATGAGCACAATAAACGATTGTTGTTGTTGTTGTTGTTGTTGTTGTTGTTGAGTCACGCAATGCTCCAACGGAGCGGCAGTGAAGCGAATAGCTAGCGTTTTTTTTTTTATTTTCTTTTTTTGGTGTTATTTTTTTTTGGTTTGTACTACTGTCAATTCTAGGACGCCAAAGCGAACCACAATGAAGAAATATTATGAACGAATCATGATAGCAAGTTTTATTTGAGAGCAATCCCCCAAAATGAGCCTTCGGCTGCTGGGTCTAAAGTACAGGTCACATCACTGCTCCATCGATGAATTACTAGAAAGTGATCTGTAAGTTAGACCTGCTAGCTGGAGAGACCTATAAAGGGAGGAGTTTACGATATTTGAACTTCGTATTGTTATTAATGTTCACACTACAGCATACAATGTACATACCGAAATCCGCTCTGATCGTTTTCACTTGTTATCGGTCGGCTGTTTCCACTGACAGTGCTTCTCTCTCTATTACCAATGGCGCCGAAATACGCGAAATAAAATCGACCATTGGTGAATCTCTCCGCAAGGCTGCGAGGAACAACGAAATACAAATCCAGGAGATCGAGTCAATACTTCTCCTGATCGATCGCGAGTGAGTTCATTATCGCTTAGAATAGTCGCATAGATGCGCGTTTACGTAACAAATAATACCACAGGTACCCCAAGTTCACGAAAGAAGAAGTTGTTGCGTAACAGAAATATTATGAGAGTTGCTACGGGCATTTTCAGCGAGTTTTAGTTCTGGCATTGCTCTCTCTATCTATAATTATAAAAATCTTGCATTCTGGGTAGAATGTATTTCTTGGAGGGCTCAATTCATTCGATTGAAGAGAAGGAGTTCAGACTTCAGGAGTAATCATCGTTCATTGCAACAGTGCTGATTCGTATGATCTCGCCTGCGTGGCAAGCGTTTCCGCGTGAGTTCGTCCAGAAAGTAGGGACGAGGGCACAAAAAGAGGACTGAACGGGGAAGGGGAGGGGAGAGAAGGAAACGTAAGAAAATGCGAGGGGTGACAGGCCGCACAACCATACCGGCGTGAAACCTTGTTTTAGCTCTAACGAGCATGTCCGTTAGGGATTTTCCTTTCTTGTAGGAAATGGTAGGTGGTTCTTTAAAAATTTGGCGAAGTAGCGGTTGGTTTTGTAAAAGATTCCATTTTTTCATAAAAACTTCTTTTAAAGTAGACACTGAGGGCTGGTACTGTGTCCCGAATTACAGGCCGCAATACTTTCTTTTTCCACTTTGTTGTTGTGTTTCAGGAGTGCAGACTCCCTCTCTGTGAACTTTATATCTGATAGAAGGTTTTCTATCGAAGTTTGTGGGTAGCCTCTGTCAATCAAGCGTTTTTTGAAATCGGAAATATTTTCCCCAAAAGTAGTTTCTGAGGAGTTTGTTCGTAGGATTCTCAAGGCTTCTCGTTACGCATTTATCACCTTTGACGTATGCGACTTTTACCCATCCATAACTGAAAACTTTGCCTCAAGATTCACCACCATCACCCAACAAGAACGCCACATCATAACCCACGGGAAAAAGTCACTCCTTTAACAGCAAAACTCTCCATGGACAAAGAAGAACACAAACGACATGTTTGGTGTCACCATGGGCTCTTAAGACGGAGCAGTGTCCTTGATACCATCCAAATGCTGAAAATTCAAAAATGAAGTTGGCCTGTACCGTGACGATGATCTCGCAACCTGCAAGACCACTCCGAAAGAAATTGAAAAAAGAAAAACAAACATACAAGAAGTCAGCCAAATGTTCAAATTGAATGGCCTTAAAATCACAATTGATGCTAACAAAAAGATCGTCAACTTCCTTGATGTGACCTTAAACCTCACAAACGGGAGCAACAACCCATACATGAACTTAGCCTAATAACAAACTGTCGCATGTTTAGTCAACAAAGCAACCACTCCCCAGATGGTCTGGATGGGGGAGGGGGGGAAACAAATGTCAGTTAAATGATTATTAATAATTAACTACGAAACTTATTTGTTTATTTTTGATCCGAGATTTAGCTAAAAAGGCACAGGCAATGTAAATTAAACATAAATTCGACAAATGATGTAACAGTACCTTAATTTTTATGTAATACTTTTGCTATGAAAGCATTTCAAGTGGCATTCCATTTCTCAAGTCCCACGCAAACGTTTTTGCTGGTCAGAGTCAAACATTTCCAAACATTTAGCCAATCAAAATTTATACCTTAAGAATTTTGGGACGTTGATGGTTAGAAAGACCAAGAGAGACCATAACTGAATCATCTTGGTAAAAAACTTGCAATTGCTTTAAAAACGCCCTCATAGGCAGCCATCTTGTACGCTGGCGCGTTGTCAGCGAAGAAATTTGAGATCATAGGTCATTTAAAACGGGCGTTACATGACACATGGGTTAGAACCCCGCCTTACGACCACCTTGGTAATACAGTCACCTCGTTATTATGGCCACTTTTTTTCGGCCCGGCAAAACGGCCATCCATTTTCTTATAAAAAAAACCGTTAATGCGGTCTCTCTTTAATAGCAGAGCACCATGGGTAAAAAAATGTGGTAAACTACCCATCCGAGAAAATTGGGTAAACACGTGACCGTACACGGACCGCCCGCCCGCCCGACCGTCCGTCCGCACTACAGGCATACCAATGTGAAATAATTCAATCAACAGGTATAATAATGTGTATCTAGGAAGTTTGAAGTTTTAGTCCTACAAAACAGCGTTGTAGTTGTGCAAAACAAAGACAAAAAGCGTGCTGCTCGTGCAAATTTGTTTTTTTTTTCCTAATTAGAATTCAGCTCTCTCCCTTTTTCGCTTCCATCTTTTCCCTTTTCCCCCAGAAACGCCTACCTGATACTCAGGCTATCACATACGTAAACCAAACTTCAATGAAAGTTTCCCACGCTCAACGAAACCAATGACAAACTTAAAGAAAACGGGAAGGGACTTGTTTAGATCTCAATATACTAAGTTCAGGTAAGGTACTTCCAAAATTATCACCAACTTGTTGATTTGATTCCTTACTATAATCCTAGTTTAGAATATTTTATCACAGGTTAATGTCTAGGTTTACATATATAGTTAAGGAGTTATTTTTTTCACAACTAGAATTAAACTCAAAATTCTGGTAAATATATAAATTTTTTAACACGGGGTTTATGTAACTGACCAGCTCATTACCTGATAAAACTACCGTGACTAAATAAAACATCTAACCAAAACATTTTCGAATTGTTTTAAACAGGACCACTGAATTAAACGTCCGTGCATCAGATACTTTACACTGAGAAATTTGCCTCAACCAATAACCCCGAAAGTCTGATTTCAGACCCACGAATACCATTGTCATCTCTCTGCCACTTTAAATCTGCTTTACCTGCCCAAACTGTTTACCAGTCGAATCAGCAGTCCATATATGTCTGTCACCATGCAAACGGTAATTCAACATGGTATTTCGCAAGCTTTTGTACACTCTCATCCATGCAATGAAGGGCCATACCACTGATACCACACAGATTAAAATAAGAGGGGAATATAGCAAGGGTAATTGAGGCCAAGCGTCAATCTGTACTAGAATAGTCAGAACAGTTGCAAATAAGAGCGCGTTAAATACGAGATTTGCCAAAGCAAAAAATAATAACTTTGACCACTGGCGAAACCTGGGGTTGTTTTCTGAAGGAGGCATGTCGACCTAAAATGAAAGGTAATAAAAAAATGGTTAGCTGTTGTTCATTTTCAGGAGTCTCGTTTTAGGCTAAGAGCAAAGGTCTGAGTTAATTATGATTCACGTGAGCCCTGGCGCAACGACTTGGAATTTAGAACACTGAATACTATAATGTCCACGGCAGAAAACAGCGTAGAATTATCCAACAAAACAGCCTTAATCCCGGTTAACACGAAGAGTAAAATCTCACACGTGGTTCGTAGCGAAGGTCTCTCTAAAATACATTTGCTCGGATCACTAAATGAGTAACCGCTGACCTAGTATGAACATAAGAAGAGTTGAGCTTGACACTTTCTCCCAAGTTCTCAGTCCGTGCTGAAATTACAGAGATTGTGCCGTAGTGATCTGCATATGGTCACTTCCTTTGAATTCAGATTGAAGCTCCTGATTCTTAAAGAGGCTATGTCACGAGGATATTGCAGCTGTTTTAGGTCAATCCTGTGCTGATGTCCGAATACTTAGTACCTTTACCCTCCAGAGCTGTAGTAAGGTTATATTTCCTGGGGGGCCAATCGCAAGCGCCGAAGGAGGGGGGTCCGGGGGACTTGCTCCCCCGGAAGATTTTGAAATATAGGGTCTCTGAAATAGCATTTTCAGCTCTCCGAGAGCATTAATTTCCAGCAATTTTTAACTGACCAAAATCATTGATCTGACATTTTCACACTTCATCGAACCGAAACCGAAGAGCAGTGTGAAGAGCGTGACCGCTGACCAAATTAAACTTGCCTGTCAAAATTATTGGGGGGGGCCCTAGCCCCTCCCCATGCTACAGCACAGCCCACTAACACAAAACTGATGCAGCTCCTTTGGAGCAGTTAGAAAGAAGATATCGAACACATCTGATCAGGAAGCACTTGCCAATTAACAACTCTTTTGGTAATTTTTGTAGGCATATAATTAAAACTTGAAAAGGTTGGCCCAACTTTTTCAAGTTGGAAATCCATTTACGTCTTACCATCTGTTCCACAGACGACAGGAAATAATTTAAAATACCAAAACTGACTGAACCACTATTTTTGGAATTCAGCTGATGTGAAGACGAGTTAGATCAATTTATGTTTCTGGGAAACTCCTCATCTACCCCTCCCCTTTTAAAGCTAACATAAACACTTGGTTCTCACTTAGTACAAAATGTTGGCTTAGGGGAGGGGTAGGTGGGCAGTTTATCAGAGACCTAAATTCATGTCGGTTTTAGCTTTTTAAACGTCTTGCCTCTATGCAATAAACTGCTTATCATAGACTTGGATTTCTGCTTAGTGTGGTTGCACCAGTCATTGCAGTAAGTCTCATGAGCTCAAAGTGTACTAACGA
Organism: Porites lobata; assembly: GCA_942486035.1. Taxonomy (NCBI): domain Eukaryota; kingdom Metazoa; phylum Cnidaria; class Anthozoa; order Scleractinia; family Poritidae; genus Porites; species Porites lobata. Next base: position 1,505,169 of record CALNXK010000133.1, read on the forward strand.
AATTCGCTGTGCTACAGTAGTGCTCGACTCGACAGCCGGGAAGGGTCTTAAATAGACTCAACGTCCGGCAGGTTACGAATCAATCTATTTCAGTTCAAGGTCGGAAAAAGTGGTCCAGCATAACTTGATTGTATTTAAAGATGCCTTCACTTAACACTGTCACAGAGGCATTCAGGGCCAATATAAATATATACAGCAGAATAAATTCGCATAATTATTGCGGTTTCACTGAATGACCGGTGAAACAGAATTGAAATTGCATTTTCCTTAAGAGAAAAGTCCTAAATTATGTAGCCTCTCTTTCGCTGCCTTGCATTTTACGTGTACTTAGGTTCTTAGTAAATATTAACTACGTCAGTTACAACAAGACTCAAAGATTTTGCTTACTCTGTAGCCACATACCAAAAAACATGCCGAAATCTTTGGCTTCGCGTCTCACTATTTGTCGTTTGTTGCCTGCCCTCCGCTTCTGCTTCTACTGCTACAGCAAGGAAAAAAGAGAAGCCACCACCGGCGGAAGAACCTGCTGGAAGACGACGGGTTTAATAATATACAAAGAATCGGTACGTACACATCCAGGAAGAGTCGAAGTTACTCTGATCGCGTGACTTCTACAAATGGCTAACGGTCGACCAATACGGAAGCATGTGACACAGTGCGAGCTTTTTCTTATTTACGTCACAAAGAAGCGAAAGAACGTAACACAACTGAACAAAAACAATACAGACGCATTTGAGGCAGGACAACGATGACTGCTCAGTTTGTTGAAAGGTTTTAGAGTTGTAATAAAGTAGGATTGTTATTAAGTATTTCATAGCAGGCCACGAGCATGAGATGACTGCATCGTGACATGAATAAATATTGTCAAACCCCGCGGTTAATATGGACACTGTACTGAGGGGGCCATGGAATGTTTCTGAATAATCGGGGTGTCCGTATTAAGCGGGTTGAATTTAGAGAAAATGTAACGGGTTTCTTTTCCCACGGACAAAGCAAACAGTCCGCAGTCATGATGTGTCCAACTAAACGCGTGTCCGTAAAGCGGGGTTTGAGTGTACGAATATTAGCGAACAATTATTGCATGGACCACTTGGACAAATAGCAGCGAGGGAAATCCGGATAATGGCTCTCTCTCCTCCGCAGAGGCTCCCGATAGCTATCCCAATAAAAATAGCAATAATAGAAAAAATAGCAAGCGCGAGGGGGACGATGGGAAGGGGGAAAGGCTTCTCTTTTTCCCTTCCCATCGTGTCCCGCGCGCTTTCTTTTTCTTTCTCCCAGCCTCCCTGCGATGCAAAGAGGCCTGTGCAGAGGAAAGAGGATCAGAATCATCAATATAGAATAACATTTGAAACTGAAGGCAAAGCTGATCAGGACAGCCATCCTTAGGATTGGTAATTTATTTGTCCAATATTTCGACTAGACAAAACTAGTCTTCATGAGGGGCTGTAAAAGCTACGTCAGAGTAGAATAAACGTTAAACTGTAATCCATCAGCCTTGCCTTCAATTTTAAATACGAGTATATCCGAACCTTGAGACGGACACTATTGGTGTCCGTCAAGGACAGGTGTCCATAGGCGTGCTGTGAAAAAGATCTTTGCTGGAAAACAAGGCGATCTAATCTCTGGTACATGCCCATTTGTGCGCGCTGTGCAACCTCGTAAAAGCAAATAAGGGAAGTGGAGCAACCTTAAAATGGCCAGTAGGGGTGTTCAAAACCTTAACTACAGTCAGTGAAAATGTATAAACATTGATCTAGCCAACACGCGACCTCAAACGGTTTTTTCTTCGGTTCAAACCTGCGGTTTATTGGTGGACGTCAATCAACCGTTACCATGGTTTTCACGCGTTGGCCAAGAGAAGAACTCGAGCACTCGGAGGAAAATGTCGGCGTTAAGCTGATTTTGCAATATTTTGCTACAGGGTCTGACACCGCTTCATGTCAATATTACGAGGAGTACGAATTTGTTGAGTGTTTGTCGGAGAAAACTCAAATTATCGACTTATTTACACGCTGTAAGTTACAACCACATAAGCTTTCTCAAGACACGCTCGCAACTCCAGACCTCGTCTCAGTCCTTGCTAGTTCTGTGAAGAATGGTAACTAGATTTCTGCAGGTTACAAAATTCTTTTTCGAAAAACGAACACCCTCCATTCAGAAGAAACTTTTTTCCCTTCGGCGGTGTCATTTCTTTCGTTTCTATGAATTTCTACTCCTTGGCAGTTCGTCCACAGCTCCTGTGTTTTCATACAACCAATAAATAAACAACCTGAAAACCTTTAGGTAAACTATGGTGAGTATTTCGGCTATTTCACTCAGCTTGCAGAGACCTCGTTGTTTTAACAATGTAATTCCTCATCTTAATGAAATAATTAAAAACGCCGCCGTCACTCGAAAGTATTATTGTAAGTTTTCGCCCTTCATTCAGCGATGAGGGAACCTTCTCTGTCAGAGCGCGTGAGAAAACCATAGAGACAGTTGATTGACGTCCACGAAAACTCAGATTTCAACAGAGAACAAAACCCTTCAACTAGGGCGCATGTTAGCACAGGCGGCCCAGACACTGTGGGAGTTCGTCAGACTTTGAATTTATAAGAGAATATATGAAAATAAACAAAATAGGTCCTAAATTCCATTTTTTTACAAAAATAGAAATAAAAATGACTCACTTTGTGTTTTTGTTTTGATATTTTACTGTCTCTTTGTCTCTAGAGTCATTTGGAAGCCGTTTTATCGACGTTTAAGATTTTGAGTTGTACTAGCAATAAGAAATATTTTTCATAGACCTTTGTCACGCGGCGGCCATTTTGTCAGTTAGGAGATTTAAAAAGCTTTGTATATGCAAGGCTAGTCTCGTAGAGAGAACGAGGCTAGGCGTGCATAAACAAAGCTTTTTAAATCTCCTGAGACAAAATGGCCGCCGCGTGACAAAGGTCTATTGTTAGTACATCCCCGCTGTCAGGATCGTTGACATTCACCCGCAACGTACCGCAGGGCTCAATTTTAGGTCCCATGCTCTTCTCCCTCTACATGAATGATCTTCCAGAAGCCATCAAGTCAAGTAGATCAGGTAACATTGAATCCTGTGTGGATGACAAGGAAATATATCTTCCGTTCTCGACAAAAGATTTGGATTCATGTTTACGTCTAGTTGCTGAAGATCTCCATCACGTGGCTGAGTGGTTCTGTGCAAATCACCTACTGGTCAACCCAGACAAGACCAAGTTGTTGTTACTGGGAGTGAGACAGCTCCTGTCTAAAATGCCCGTTGTTTCTGTGCCTTTCCTGGGTCAAGAGCTAACACCTGTGCATGTCATCTGGCAAGGGCCTAGGCACCATAGTTGACTCAAACTTGACTTAAAATGAACACGTCTCCTAACTTCACTCCTCCCTTGTATATACCTTATGTCTAATAAATAGAGTCTAGCATTTTTTTCCAGACATGTGTTGTACATAATGCTGAACTCACTAGTCTTTAGTAAACTATTCTGTTCAGTGCTCAGTAGTATGGTAAATATTTCTAAACATTGCCTCCGGCTGTTGAAAAATTTTGTTGCCAGTATTTTAACAAACACAAAAAAAATTGATCATACCTATACTCAGTACCGGAAATAAAACAAGAATAGTTTCATAACAATAGATAATTTTAATGTTGTAAAGCGCCACGAACAACTAGTGGATGTGAGCGCTATATAACTGTTTTATTATTATTATTATTATTATTATTATTATTATTATTATCATTAATTGAGTCAATAACAAAATGCTTAAATCTGATTTGTTCTTAAGAGCCCATATTTATAACTTAATTTGGCTATTAATTGTAACTGCTAAACTGTCCGATTTGACCTGTACGATTACCAGGAGCTTGTAATCGGACAAGTTGAGATCCGGGCAGTTAAAGAACCAATGAAAATCAAGTAGCAAATGCCACTACCCAAAGAAATTTAACTACATAGCACATGATAACAAATCAAAATCGATGAAAAAGTAGTGACGCATCAGCCTCGCGCTATGCGCTCGGCCAATTTGAAATTACTCGCCCAATTACCCCCTGAATTGCACTCCACTCAGTCCTATTACGGTAACCATTTCTTCTTATTATTATTATCTTCTTTAATGTAATGCCATAATACATAATAGCTGAGCCCATTCCTTGGGCCTAGGGTTAGAATAAGGTAGAAGTACGTAAGTTTGCATATTGACTATGTGAAGAACAAAGTTTCTAAAACACTGGGGATGTTCTCAAGAATTAGATCATCATTAACAACTGAAGCATCGAACCGATTGTATAAATCGATGATATTACCAAATTTGGAATACTGTTGTGCTGTTTTTCATGGCTGTGGTAAAGGAAATAAAGAAGAATTGGAACGCCTGCAGAGACGTGCTGCTAGGATAGTGCTAAAGACGGTGCATTTGTCCACTCAAGATATGGCTTCCAGTCTTGGTTGGGACCCTCTTAAGACGAGAAGAGAGAAACATATCGTCAAACTTGTCAAGAATTGTCTTGATGGACAAGCTCCAAGTTATTTCTCAGATTATTTTCGACGGCGAACTTACGATATTCATGACTATGACACTAGGTCTAAGGATAGGCTATCTTTTGATAAAGTCAATCTCGAGTTGACTAATAGGGCCTTTTTTTATAAGGGGGCTACCCTTTTTAATGATTGTATGTAGTTTTGTTCATTAGGAGGCTACTTTTTTTCGTTGATTATAATTATGTAATGTATCCCAGTTTTATATATAATTAATGTTTTTATCTTTTTATTCATTTATTTTTATACAGGACCCATATTGATAGCAGTTTTTATAACTGAAATGGTCATCCTGTTTAAACATGTTATTATTATTATTATTATTATTATTATTATTAAGTCTATTTGATGGAGAGTGTCTTTCTTAGGATGAGAGATGTTCCAAGTAGTCTGATCTTCTGTAGTTCATGTACTTTGATGTTACCCGGAATCTGTTGTATATATTTTTCCAACCCTTTCTTAATTAGCCCCAGAGCCTCTATCACTACCAAAATTGTTGTAGCTTTCATACCCCACATTCTTCCAACTTCGATTTCAAGGTCTTTGTATTTTGAGAGTTTTTCAGTTACTTTAACTGAAGTGTTCTTTTCAGTGGGGATGGACATATTAATGAGCAGGCAGCTTTTTTCTTGTTTGTTCTTGATTAGTACACTGAAATTAGAAAGATATGTTTCAGCCCCAAAGTGTCAATTCAGCCCTGCAGGCCAAAGTCTGATTCGGCCCTTCCTGGAGCCATTTGAGTACAATTTAGGCCAACAAAGCTCAATCAAAAGGCTATTCCAGCCCACGGTAGGGCCCATTTTAGCCCTGGGACCAAATCAGCCCTAGCTAATTGGACTGTATTGGCCCTGAGTTAAGGGAGCCAAATTAGACCCAAAAAAAGGACTGTATTTTACTCACCGAAACGGTCCTGTTTTTAGGGCTAAAACAGATCTTTCTGATTTAGAGTGTGCAATGTCTCAGCGATGTCTGGTCTGTTGGCCTTTAATCTCACGATCTGTCTGTATTGGCATATCCCACAAGACTGATTTTGTCTTTGGGGCTCATGCTCGTACCATTTCTCGTGTGTGTCTATATATTCATCTGTTTGCGGAAGTTCCAGCGGGGGTATGTGTCGGCTTTGTTGTGTCTGTGTAGGTATTCAGTTTTGGCCAGCCCAAGGCACCCTACCACAATATGGTCAATAGTTTTCTGAAATTTATTATTATTATTATTATTATTATTATGATGATGATGATGATGATGATGATGATGTTCTCGTCAAGTTTTTCTGTTCTCCATCTCTTGTCAGTCATTGGCTCCGAGGCAAAAATGCCCGCGAAATGTTGTTGACATAAAGAAGTGTGGGCAGCTTTTTTGCCAGTGACAGCGTTGCGGTTTTCTTGCCACTGTAAGAGATCAAAAGTTATTTTGGTCAAAGTTTTGAGTGACGTCTGTTCTCTAGAGAATGTAGCGTCCTAAAACTGGCGAAAAATTGCAAAGGCATCCTGATTTGATTCGGTGTTATTGTCGTTGAGGTCGCTGGTTTGCATGTGGAGACATGCCGAAAAGGTGGGTAATTTTTACTCTCTATGTTTACTGCAAGTTCCGTGCCAGTCGGTACAAAAAGAAATTATCAAGCACTAGCAGTGGAAGAAAAATTATTGGGCTTTGTTTTGGTATATAAATTAGCTTGTATCGGGTGGCACGGAAGCAACAGTTTTGTTAAACGTGTATGCCGTTTTTGTGTCAAAATTCGACTTTGATTGAATCTAACATTCGATTCCACGGTTGATCGAAGAGCGTAACACAACGCTAGTAAGCATAAATTTATCGTCACTACTAAATTTTGCATGAATTTAATGCGATATATATTTGAAGAGGTTGTTGTTTCACAGTGAAGTAGTTTTCACTTTGTATTATATGAAGTTGAGTTTCTTCTCAGTTGTTGGCTAAGGCAGTGTTTAAGTATTTTAACATACTTTATTTGTTCATTTCTCTTCAGAAAAGCTTGATTGATCCTGAATCAAACAACGTGCAGACTCACAACCAGAGTTTTTTGAAAAACAAATGTGTTCTCAAGGAAGGCATAATTATTCTCCCTGACAGTGTCAATAAGGTTAATAAAAAAGGTCTAATTAATGGAAAGATCTGCGTTTTTACTCGTTGGTAGCACTTTTGACTATGCATCAGTTCATTAGACTGCAAAACAGTCGGTTTTTTTTTTCTCAAAATCAGTAAAGAAATCGGTAATGTGTGCCGGTATAAAGAGTCTTACGGGCGTGTGAGACAAGAGAAAAAAATTAAAGTATTTTTAGCTCGTCTCTCCCCAGTCTCGCTCTCTGTTTTCAGCCTCGTTCCAGACCTTTTCTCTGACTGCTCGCGCGTACTTGAATACGCAAAAATACGGACTGTTTTGCAGCAGTCTATCGCTCCATTAACCTATATACTAAAAAAATACAATCCGGTATTTTTGCAACTAACATATCTGCAATCATAGTTCTGTTCTTTTAAATACAGCATGCCCCTAATTTTAAAACTTTCTTTATCTATACCGGATCAAGCACAGTGCTTTGAAAATAAAAAATAAAAAAAATCTTGCTCGCTCATAGACGGCTTTAAAGTGATATGCACTGTATTGCACCCGTTTATAATGAAAAGGAAATAAATGAAGAGACTAAAGTTCATTAAGCTCAAGTTCAAGCTTCAATTTATAAAGCAGACAGTTTTGCTGGATTAAACATATTTTTGCTTTATCTTTTCGGTAAAAAAAATAACATAACTTCCAGGTATCTCAGCCATATCAAAGGACCCATAGTGTCTTACTTCTCTGCTGCATTAAGTTGTGAACAATAGCCGTTCTTTCTAGTGACCCGGCTTTTTTAGAAACAATGTTGCCCTTCGTGAAGAGTGATCGTTTGTACAGGTCCAAAGTTGAATCCGGTAAACCGGCCAAAACGCGAGAATCGCAGGAAACGAATCCCAGAGGAATAGATGAAAAAGGATTATAAAAAGTCCAGGCCATTCTAACAAATTCCGTAAATGTACGCCCCCGGGTGTACGCCCCTGATGAATTCTCACGGGTAACGATCTACATATCCGAATTTACACGGTATAAAAAAGGGTCTGTAGGCCTAAACGACTTCACCTCATGATGTAAAATGTCGCTTGTTCCGATTATTTTCTTTCTAGCGGGTAGATTATGCTGTAGAGAAAGCGCTGTAGAGAAAATGTTATTTTTGCGGCTGGTGTCACGTTGAGAGGTCATGAAGCTGATCTGTTTTTTTCAGGCATATTGATCAATTACTATTTCTTGTCATTTTTGTTTCTTACAGGATTTATCACTGATGAAATGCAGTTTAAGCATTTTCTTTGGCTTCGGTTCGAGGATCACGAAGTTTATATGATGAATTTGTACTGGAAAGAATTCGGTCCACTCTTCCAGAGTGCGAGAGTGTACGCTGAATAAGTTATTTTATTTATGCTATCTTTCCGTGCAGTGATTTCGTATTACTTAATTTTGTTTCGGTCGATAGCCGCATTACAAGTGGCCGCGATCAAAAATTTGTTTCACTTCTACTCATCTCCGGTAGCTCTCGGCCAAAATTACTTTGTTTTGGTTTTGATCTCGACCAATCACAACGCACGAAACCTATATCCAGAAATGGATATCTCCTGGACTGGTATGCAAAGCCACCGCCAAAAGTGAATTTGATGTATCACGAATCCGACCCCGGCTAGGCGGGTTACCCCACCTTGAACATGTTGAAACGTTTACATGGCAAAATTTGACCCCGGACGAGAGAGTTACCCGGTCTGGCAGACCGGGTTACCCGCCTTGGCGGGTCACCCCACCCACAGGGGGGTACTCGGGATTTTAATTGACGGGGATGATCGAAGGATTTTTTTGGGTTTGAAATTTTCGATTCCGGGATTTTTTTGGGTACGAAAATTTGGCTTGGGTAGCTTGATTTGAGTAGGGATTTTTTGGGGGTATTAAAAAGAATCGATAGTGCCCTGGCTGCGTAGTTCTGCGAATGAAGTACAAACAAACGTGTTTTGCTGTTGTTTAATAGTTAACTATGGTGTCGCTTTGCATCGCACGTGTTATACAATAGTCTGCATTGTCCCAGGGGTGCCCGGCCGTGCGAAGACTTCAACCGCTTCAATTCAGTCAATTGGCTTTACGGTCACTGGAATTCCCTTTTGCTTCAGTGAACTTTTGATTTCTTTCGCTTGTGACTTGTGGGTTCAAAATGTGAGGTTCAAGTTGGTCTTGTTTAGCGTTATTCATAACGTTACTGTTGAAACAAAACCGTTCTTGGGCGTCTCTAGCACCCACTCTAGCTTCTTAAAATGACTGCCAGATGAGGGAAAGGATATATTCAGATGGTATGATGAATAAACAAACACGAGTGTCCAATTTCCAATGTTTTTCTTTGTGTTATAGCATTACCCCTTTCTGGAACTTTTAAGGGCCACAAAATCGGCATGGGATTTTTGGGGGGTTGATTTTGGGTCCAGGGATTTTTTTGGGTTTTGCTGGAAGCCCTAGGGATTTTTTTGGGTCTTGACTTTTGGCTCCATTCGATCATCCCCGTCACTTGAAATCCCAAGTACCCGCCCTGGGACCCCACCTATCATGTAAACGATGGGAGAATATCAACCTCGTTCCCAGGGCTTTTCCCTGGGGACGAGGTTGGGGAGAATGTATGGACTGGCGGGTTACCCCACCTTAGTGGGTTACCTTACCTACCTGGGGTCCCCCACCTTCATGTTAACAGGCCCTAATAAGTGCCTGTTTACATGGAGGTGGGAGGCCCAGGTAGGTAAGGTAACCCGCCAGTCCATATAATCTCCCATTTTAATTTGATCACGTTTACATGATTATCTGGGGTCCCCCACCTCCATGTAAACAGGCCCTAACCGGCGAGAAAGACCGAATCTATGTTATTTATTTAATTTAAGCGGGGGGGTGGGGGGGGAGAAGGGGGGTAGACGTCGAAGTTTTCATGAGACGAGTCAAATTACTATTTGGGTCGACCTTACTCCAGACGTGCGACCAAGATGGCGGGTGGAGAGTTTAAACGTACAGAATTTAAGAGTTTAACTGTACAGAATTTAACCCAGAGCATGAGTTAACGGTGGAAAGTTTAAAAGAGCTGTGGGCAAAAGAATTTCTTCCCAATATCCGAAAGCAAATCCGCCAGGAAATCAACTCGCTTAAAGCCAGTCTTCTCGACCTCAAAAAAAGGTTCGACGAAATTGAAAAGTCCCAATTTTTTTTATTTCAAAGAAATACGACACTGTTTTATGGACGATCAAGGACGTAAAAGAACACAACGAAGGCGTGAAAAGCTAAATTAAAAAAGATCAAGGAAGACATAAACAAGCTCGGCAACGATGGTTTTAATGTCGATGTCAAGTTGGATGAGCTCGAGCAGTACACGCGAAGAGACTGTCTCGAAATAACCTGTATTCCAGTCGTACCTAATGACAGCCCTGCGTTGCTGGTGAAGGAAATGTCTGAGATTATGGGAGAGAACCTCAACGAAAACGATTATATCGATCGCTTATCGTTTACCGCCAACGAAGAAAGTGAAAGATCGACTGTTGTCAAGTTCACTCGAAGAGAGAAAAGAGACGACATTTACAGCAAGAGGAAAGACTTAAAATCTAAGCGGACTAAAGATCTCCCGTCTGTGGACTGCGAGCCGGGATCTGCGGTTGTAAGTCATAAAACACAAATTCATGTCAATGAAAGCTTAACACCAGGCGTATTCAATCGATAAACCGATAATCGATATCAATCGATAGCAATCGATAATAATCGAAGATTGATATCGATTTCCGATGCCAATCGATGGAAATCGATAAAGAAATAAAGTTGTGACTTCGATTGACATTGATTTCCGATAGAAATCGATAAACATTGATTTATCGAATGTTATCGATTATTATCGATTGTTATCGGAAAAGATTGTGTCGTTTTACAAGTTAATCATCGACACAATGTTGTCTGTATGGTTTTATTGAGTCATTCAATCATCATAGCACGCAATAGGTCAGTTTACAATTATCAACAAAATACTAAAGGAACAAAAACAATAACAGGAACGTTTGGTCTTTTTATCGATCTTCAGCTTCAGCACAGTTCATGATACAGGAAGAAGAAGAAGTTGCGGCCAAAGTAGCGGTGTGCAACCCTCGGCTAGTCTCGTTATAGCAACGCCATAAAGATGAAGCAAAATAAACAACAAAATTAATGTTTTTATGATGAGTGGACATGTAAAAATATTTTAAAACGGCAGAAAACCAAGTGGGATGAACACTCCGCCTTGACTAGATGATGAAATCGATAATAAAAAGCTTAACCTTAAACGCCTTGCTCGTATATTCGTTTACTAGATAGCAACTCCAGTGTTCAGTAATATGTTTGAAATAAATACTCTTTTGGATTATCGACTGCTATCGATAACTATCGATTATCGATTGTTATCGATTTTTGTCAATCGATAAAAATCGATAATTTTTTTCTGTGAGTTCGATTGTTATCGATTACAGATATCAATCGATAGCAATCGGCGATTGATATCTATTGATATCTAGTGTATCGATTGATTTCCGATATCGATTTCTATCGATTGACTACGCCTGGCACTCTTGCGCCTGGTTAACATCATACAGAAAACGACTACTGGGCAGAATCTTACAATTCAAGCGCGAATACAACTGCAAGTTTATTTGGACGGCTAACGGTAAAATAAGGCTGAAGAAAACGGAGAGTTCCACTACGAAATGTTTCGTAACACATGAGGAATTCGAAGAGTTTCTTAACGAGCTCAATTAATTAGCTATCAGTGTAATGACGAGACTAAATATTATTACGGAGGCAAAAATGGCTGATTATCAGGAAAACGTAAGTAGTTGTTGACCATTTTATGATTTAACTGATAGAGAATTTCATGCTATGGTTGGCAGCTGGCTGATAGGCGTCATGATCTTGACCTTTACGATCTCCTCCCAAATCCAAATAAATTCGACGAGTGCGACCCAGATTTGTGTAGGTATTAGCATGATTTGTAGTGATTTTTGGCATAAATACCACGAGTGACATTTCGAAATTGTTATACGTAATTTCACGAGCCGTTAGGCGAGTGAAATTTGAGACAATTTTGAAATATCACGAGTGGTATTTATGCCAAATATCCAGTACAAATCATGCTATTGTTTGTTTATACTACTACCCGCAAAGGTTTTGTAATTTTCACATGTAGGTATTTCAAATTAAGCTGAAATACCACTGCTCTAAGCCAATCAAATTGCCGAAATTTCTCATGTAGTATTATAAAATGTTAAATGCCCCCTGCTCAGAATATTATTCAGTCCGCAGCTTTAATAAAATGCTAGTAAATTCAGACGCAAAATCTTTTTCAATTCTTCACTGTAATATTAGAAGTTTATCTAAAAACCTAAATCTATTAGAAGAACTATTATGCTCCCTTGACTCCAGGCTGGATATACTCGGTATTACAGAAACTAAATTGGGTGAGAATTCTATTTCTAATGTAAATATCGTAACAGGAGAGATTTCGAAAATGATTTGATCAAAAAGTTAAACGCTAAAAGATTTTTAAAATACATTTTAAAAAGTGAACGACGTTTCGGCGCTACGTTACGCCATTATCAAGTTGAAAAGTGAAAAAGTATAAGGTGTAAAACGAATATATAACATTTGAAACAATACATAAAATATTTGCTGGTCCAATGGGTATAATTCCCAAGGTAAGAAACACAATAAGAGAAAAAAAATGTACGAAAGTGTCACGTAAATAGTTTGGCGCGAAATGGAGTGGGCTTGCTTGTTAAGAGAAGGCTTGATGTCCTTTATGTATAACATCTCGTAGACTAGGCAATCAAACTTGCTGTCACATTTCCTCAGAACTTTGAAAAGATGGTCAGTCTTTGTTCTGTTATTGCCATGCTGTGTTTCAAGGTGTTTCCCGATGGCTGAATAACGGTGTTCACTTATGCTTTGATGTAAGTGTCGGGCAGTGTACCCGAAATAATTTGCATCGCACAAATCATATTGAAAAAAGTATACAACGCATTGAGTGTTAACAAGCCCCCGATCGTCAACATGAACTTAATCCGTTCAGTTTAGATCGTCTTATGAAATGTTCGAAGCCTGACCTGGGCCTCAGTTTGCTTGCTTAGTAAATAAGCTCGGTAGTTGGCTTTTCTAAGATAATTTAATACTTAGAGACTTTAGTGAATGCGACAAAATTTGAAAGCAAACGGAACAGTGTTTAAATGGCATGAGCATTCAAGGCTTTTATTTAAAGCGGATACTCGGAAAAACTGTAATAAACAAAAACGGATATAAGGCTTACTACAAACGAAAACTATAAGAAAAATCTCTCGTAACAACATTATATGTATAACTTGCTCATATTGTAAAAATCGCTTGATAATCATGAGGTATTTTCATCTAAGTCAGCAATAGACAATTGGCACGACGGCATCACTTTACTACAAGTACTTTTACCACCAGAATCCATTTCGTTTTTCCTTTCATATTTAAATTTTGTAATCCCAGCGAGGTTTTAATAGCAAGTGCTCTAATTTGCACAAGACAGGGGCACCCAACGAGAATATAGTTCAAAACCACTTAAACATAGCATTGCTAAACGTATTTTAGTATTTAAACGGTAGAGGCATATTTTTATCCCCTCAAAATTTTTCATCTGTTCGGATTTCCTAGCTGAAAGTCTAATGATCCGAAAATTATAGGGATCAACACTTACATTTTCGAAAATTTCAGCCAGAAAAAGGGCTCCCGAAAATTCTAGGTGATCTTTTTATGGTAAAAGTTCGTTAAAAAGTTTCAATTATACCATTTTGTAGATCTTCGAAAATCCTAGGAGAGGCAGGCAAGCAAAAAATTTTACAACAAATGCTCCGAAAATTCTAGATCTCAAATCGTCTTCAGAACAGATATTTTCCGAAAATTTACGTCGGGTGCCGCTGACAAGAAAGCAAAATACTGAAGCATTCTAGTACTAGTAGCAAATGACGTCATCGTGCAATGGCCTATTGATTAAAACCTTTTATTATTCATTCAAAATATTTCCCCGATTCTGATTGGCTAAAAGCACACGTTTAATTCACCATAACCAGTTACTGATGACCAAATTTGGAAGAATTTTGACTTTAACGAGGAAAGGACGTCAAAAATGCAGCGTTTTCGCTGGTTAAGGCACCGTTAACCGAGAAGACCTGGGGACGAGGTTGAGTTGTTTTGGTTGTGAACTTGAAAAAATGGCAGACATTTCACTCGTTTCAAGAGTAACAACTAAGCGAAAAAATAGCTAAAAACATGGCAAGAACAGCAAGAAGACAACTCGAAGGGCGACATCTGCTATTTGGAGAATATTTGCGGAGCTGGACAAACCTAAACGTACACTATCGAAGATGAACTGAACATCGATGGATCGATAGAGGTGAGCATGTTTTAGCTATGTTTTTAAACTAGGAATTATTTTGAATGAATAATAAAACAGTTATTGAATTCGGCTTTCGTATCATATAAAGAATTATGGAGATCTCGGAGGGTGTTATCCGCCTTGGCCTACGGCCTCGACGGATAACACCCTCCTCGATCTCCATAATTCTTCATAAGATACTCAGCCTCATTCATTAACTGTTGATTATTTATCCTGGTCCTCGCTCCTTGAAGAAGGACGTTTTTGTAAATGAGTAAATTCGCGGGTTAACAAGTTGAAACTTCTACAGCCAATAAGACTATTAATAACGAACAGACGTCAACACACCAACATTTTAGCGAACGCAAATTTTCCAGAAATCACCGGTGGTCACGCCAACGAGAAGATCATCGTATTCTCATCTTTTTGCTTTGCCACCACTGTAGTCTGGATGATCAAGCGCCCAATGATATAAATTAAAATCAAAAGCAGTCAAAGGAGGGTGGTCGTATAATCTGGCTTGATCAAATCCAGCGCCCTATTTGCCACTATTTTTGGCAGACACCTGATAACCTACGTACAATCTGTTGCGATACCGTTCTTCATGACTCGGCCATTTGCCAAATCCACGTTTTGCAAACCCTGACTAACACCGAGTTGTCATTTTTCATTTTGACGAAAGATCCACACGATGCGGGCGTTTGACCGCTGAAGTACTGGACAACAGCTTTAAAAAAAAGCGGATTAAAGTGCACGGCAAATAAGAAGACACAGAAAATCTCTATTTATTACCAATCGATTGATTATGTTAGCTTTGTTCATCTCAGTTAGCAGCATTAATCTCATAAACTTGTAATTCATAGTCTTCAAGACTATCTATGAAAGATTACAAGGAAAAGTTCTTTATGGCAAGCGAATTGAATTCTATGAATTATTAAAAGAGATTGTTGAAACGTCTATAGCAGATACCGTAACACTAATAATCAAGCAAAGGCGCGTTAATGAACAAGCATTTAGCGAACGTAAATTTTCCAGAAATCACCAGCAGTTACTTTACCAAAATAATCATCGCATTCCCATCTTTTTTCCTTTGGTGAGAGAACCCAAAGATAACCAGCGTTATCAAAAGCAGGGAGAACGTACAATCTGTTGAAGTACCGTTCTTGATGACTCCATTTGCCAACTCCATATACACCATTTTCCCTTCCCCACCTCTTGCAAACCGTGGCTAACACCGAGTTGTCATTTTTCATCTTGATAAAGGATCCACACGATGCGGGCATAACGTCCGTCTGGCCGCTGAAGTACTGAACTACAGCTTCACCAGTGCTGTTAGGAGCAGTGGTCACGTGGAATGTACGTCCATTCTTTTTACTGCAGTGGAATCTCAGTTGGGTGAAAGACAAGTGTGTTTTCAACTCATTCATGGCGCTTTTCTTGATAACCATCTGTTCACTAGTTATTCCACGGTATGAAGTCTTGACTGGCAGCTGAGAGGGAAATTTTGAGCTTTGCATCGTTACGTTGGAAATGAGGACCCAGCCTCCTGAAACAAGAATTAAGATAAAAAGCGACTCTATTATAGCACGTACTCGAGTGGTAGCTAAGCCCAAACAACCGTTAAAGAGTAATGCGATGAAATTGGGGAAAATTTCCTTGTTTTAGATAACAATAAGAATTTCTCAAATACATTATTATATGACTTTCCTAACTTACGCGAGCTAGGAATAAGAATTTCTCAAGTACATTATTATATGACTTTCCTAACTTACTGAAAGCTAAGTAGATATGTCCTAACTTTATTGGTCTCACAAATGTTATCGATCAGTAAATAAACGCCATTAAGGGATAGTCCTGCATGTATGACGTATAGAAAGAAACAACGACGTCATTTCTTGAGTATACATTCTTCTGGAAAGAAAGTTGTTTCTTGAACAGTTTGCAATTAGGCGTATGTGATCGTTCTTTGTAACGAAATTTACAACATATAAATTAAAATAATGATAATAATGATAATGATAATTAATAATAATAATTATAACAATAATAATAATAATAATAATAATAATAATGACAGTGATAATAATACCGTTGTGTAGAATGCGAGGCCAAAAGGGAGAGTGTGTGTCTTCTAGTAAGTGGGTGTGAAAAGTTGGCCCAGTGGAAAATAAAAAAATGGCGCGATAATGTGGCAAAGATTGTACGTTGGAATTTATCTGAAGTCTGAAAAGGAAGGAACAATGGCTTGCAAGAACATGTGCCAGACGGGTTTGTGGAGAATGATGAATTGAAGTAAAGCTGCTTTGGGATATGAGCATCTAATGTTAAAGGCAAGAAAGCCTAACCTCTAGTACGAATAGCAAGGAGGAGAACAAATGTAATATATAGATTTACCCAGGGCTAAAAGCGAAGCTCCCGTCAATAAATTTATAATTTAAATCAAACAATAAACTTGTAATCCACAAATCAGTTAACTTTAGGGTACATTCATGTGACTTTTGAGGGAGCGGCTGAGTGATTTTAGAGAAAAATGATTTGACAGTCCAAGAGTCAATCAAATCAGTTTTACATCGAGTTAATAGTCTTAAATGTACACCCAAAAAATAGCAATCATCTTCGATCACAGTAGATTAGGCCTGGAAAACAAATTCTTCCCAAACAAAATAACCCAGTCGCCCACCTACAACACCTTAAGGTTTATTCCCCCCAGCCACTATGGATGATTGGGCAGCCCCGAATTATAATCTTATGCCACGCAACATAGTCTTCTGTGGCAGCCAAAACATTTACACTTTGCATTCTGTCTAAAAGGGAGGCCACAATAAGAAATCAGGCCGGATTTTTTGTGTTCGACAAGTTTACTTGACAAGTAAATCTTGGCGACAAATCTGGTGGCGTGTAAACCAGCCTTTTAAATATACTTTTATACGTTACGTCTGAGGAAAACAGTACTATTGAGGCGCTGTTTTCTTTTATCATACAGACCTTGGACAGAATTTTTTCTTTAATTTTGCCCTATTTAAACCTATAATTCTGCAGTTTTTCACAATTTGCAAGACAAATTGCACTCATTTAATCAGTCCAGGCCGATCGAAGCACGCGCTCGGCGTCCTTTTCACAGCAAATTAGAGATTTTCGTGATGCAGTTACTGTTCACTCAGAAAAATATGCTCCTATATCATATGTAGGGTAATAAGTCTGGGCTTTTAGGGAAAACGATAAAAAAAATTCCCAAAATCACCTATACGGCAAGCCGGATGTGTTCTCACTTTTGACAAGCACTAAATTTCCAGTGCCGGCTGTCAGGTGTTTGAATGAACAGTAACAGAGTTATGCGTCAAGGTGAAAGAGAATTTATTATGTTTAGGTCTTATTTCCCTTTAATTTATGGTTCTGTTATATGTAATGTTTAAAAGCGTTTAATATTTACGCACGGCAATTTTCAGTACTCCTGCATGCGATGTTTATGTACGACTGAAAAGAAGCGGAGCAACGATTAAAATTGCGAGAGAGACTACTATCAGTCAGTAAAATAAATACTATTCGGTGAAACACGTACAGAGACAACAATTTTCGTTCACGAAGACAAGTATTGAGAGTAAAGTGTCTCTAAAAATCATGAGTCAGGTATTAAGGTTAAGCTTATAAACTTAAAACCTTGCAGATTTATGTTTTAAGCCGGCTTCCCGGTGTTTGCTATTTTTCAAGATAAACTCGAGGCAAGAAAATCGCTCAGAGCTTTCTCTTTACAGGCGAAATCGTAACTAAACATTCTTCGGAACGTTTTCTTTGTATTTGCGGTCAGAAAATGTCTAAAGGCTTTCGAAAGTTCTATAAGCTTATATCAAACCTGATACTATTGTAGGTCAGATCATTGCCTGGTTCGTGCATAAACTAGCCAGATAAAACTACTTTGATGGACCTGTTGGATAAGTAGTTTTCAATTCAACAGGGGCACCCAACGACTGTTTTCTGTAAAATATCTGTTTGGAAAAGCAAATATTACCTATAATTTTCTATTACTTGAGGACGCGGGCTAAAAATTTCTAGATGACCGTTCCATTCATGTACAATTTTTGAAGCTTATTTAACCAATTCCCTACGATTTTCTGAAGTTTAATTTTCACATTTCACTTCCCCAGTCAGGCTATTTTTCGTAGAAAAAAGGAAATCTAAAATTTTCGGATTCAAAAGTATGATGGAGAGAGGAAAATGTCTCACTTTCGTAATAAGTCAAATTGCATCTAAAATTTTCGTAAAAATAATACTCAAGCCCTTGTAATTTCGAAAAGACTCAAGTTCACCTAAGATGACCGAACAGATACAAATTTTATAGCACCGCCTAGAATGCATTTCTAGAGATCTAAAAGTACTCTGGATAGGCCTTAAAAAGTGTCTTTAATGCATTCATGACGAAACAGTCATTGGGTGCACCTGATCGAAGCCAGCAGCTTGCCAGAGATTCTTTTTCCTTCAACAGTTTGAAGCAGAGGCCATTGTGTCACACTTTATCAAAAGCACCTTTGATGTTAAGTGCTATGAGTCGTACTTTGTAGCGTTTGTCAAGAGTGTTTGACCACTGCTGAGATTAGATGCTGAGAATATCCGGTGTGCTATGATGAGGCCTGAAGCCAAACTATCGATCAAAATAAGATGATGTCGCGGTACATACTTTTGTAGCTGACTATTGACATCTGAGCGATGCGGCAGGGATGTGCACTCTACATGGCCTGAACTGAAAGAATCCTGAGACTCATAACAGTTCGAGTAATCAAGAGGTAAGACAATTACCGCTTGGCCAAGGATTGGGTTTGTCAGCGCATAGAATTGCCTCCCCACTATCCACACTTCTAGACAAGTAACTGACGTATTTCCTTTATTCTTTAGTGTTTGTCTTGTAAACAGTGACTGAAAAACCCCAAGGGGAGTTACTATTAAAGTGTGTGTGCTTATTCTAAGAAGGGTGCTTGACTTTTAACTACCAGGAGAACGTATCTAAGAAATTTGGACAATGGCTCACTCCCTTGGGATGTATGTCGGTATGACAACGGCCAGAGCTCAGAGCTAAATAGATAATTATAACTATATACTGATATGTATTATTATTGGCTATTTTGAACGCGTGTGCAATATAAAACAAATATTCTATTTAAGGGCAATTATTTGGATTCATGTGGCAAAGGTGTTGCAAAGTTTTTAGATTATAAAGAGGAGATTTTACCTCCATCAGTTGTCATGTCACAGTAAACTTTCAACGGGATTCCACTGTTCTCAGGGTCGATCCAGTACTTCCCGTCTCCTTTAGAGTCACCAGAGTCTCGGATGCTCTTACAGGAATAAGCAGGCTGCTTGGAATTCCAACCTCGCCTTGCTGCAGCAGATAATAAAACAAATGACTTTATATGGTAAATATTCCATCCGCCGTGAAGCAATAGCGTAGCGCGTGAATGTTGTCATAGTGACTAATTTGCAATTTTTGTCTGAGTTTTGTCATTTTTCTCCTTTTAATGACAAAAGGCGGACAAACATGACATTGTAATGACAAAAGTCAGACAATAGTGAGGAATTCGCTAATGTTAATTTCAGTTTGTTTGCCTGAGGTTTGGGCCTATAAATAGTAACTGCTATTGTAAAATCAAATTTAAAAATAGACTTGTAAGTGTTTCTCACGAATTTCACATGGTTTTTTGGTAAAGTCAGGATGGCGATGACCAGTTTGTTTTTTCTTGTTAGTGGGCAGATCTTGGCAGGTAACCTGAGAAGAAAATAACAAATCGAAATGAGAAACATCAAACAATATCTGGAAACTATTGATAACGTCATTATGTGCTTTCTCTTACCACTTTTGTCTGCTTTAAAAGCAATGCTAGTAAATATGGTGATATATGTACATCCTTTCCATTTCCTACCATAGGCAATATTTACCGTGCGGTAATAACAAATATATACTTTAAGCAACAGACAAACCGGTACGACAAATCAACGTTCAAAGGAAAATGTTATCAAAAGTAAAGGATTAAACTAACTGCAAAAACCGTGGACGAGGATCCTGCTAGTAGTAAACGTTGGATCTCTAGAAAAGAGATCTAATCAGCCAAAATATAACTGAAGAACCAAGAACGAGAAAAGTACTATTTACAATATAAGAGTTCTGCAATCTCTTCTAACATCAGTAAGTTCACTTGATAAGGTGACCTCGAAACTCCAGAGATTTTGAACCGGAAACTGTGAAACATAACAGGGTGACCGCCGTGAACATGTTTTTAAGTTGTTTTTGGTTAAGTTTTTATGCCTAAGTTTGTAAAAGCGATGGTTTATGTTCAAACAGTAGAACTGACCTTAACATGTCCATAATAAGAAGATCCTTTCTTTTCTTTAAAGTTATCTGGCGTCGTCTTCCGTGTTTTGTTGTTCAGCTCACAAACTCGTTTAGAAAAATCTGCACCGGGATGAACATTAAATGATTTGCAGCTGTTATTTCCGAGGCATTTTTGGTGACATTCAAAGTCGTCAGCAACAGTTGATGTATTCATGACATGACCAACTAAAACATGGTCTGAAAGATAAAGTAATATAAAATGGAGGAATATGCAGTGAAACAGTAGAGTTTAACGAACCAAGGGCACACATATTGTTTCAGTTTAGCTGTACATTTTTATAACATTAAAAGATATACTTGCTTGCTAAATTGGGATTAGATACAAGCGGGAACAGAGAGGAGAAGTGTGGCGTCACGTTACCATGGTAGCAAAATGTTTGGATCACAACAAAAGTGAGCTTAGGCAACAACGACAGCGGCGGCGGCAACGAGAACGGCCAAAAAGCAATAAGTTTATATTAGTAAAACAACAACTCTGCACGTGCATCACGCTTTTTTGCACATTTTTTCGCCATCGCTGCACGACTGCGACATGAAACTTCCAAATATCACGCGTCCGCTTTACGGAGTAAAGCACAAAAAGTTCCTTTTTCTTTTTCTAAACTCAGGTACGATCCCTTCGGATTCAACCCCGAAAATTTCGCTAACATTTGACAAATGAAATGAAATTGAATAAGATCGATGAAGTTTGAAACAGTGCGAATTTACTTTTTAAGTGAGTTTTCGGTTTGTTGTCATCCAAACATTTTGCTACCATGGCAACGTCTTCTCTATCGTCAACAGTAAAAATAGAAGGGATAGGAGATGTAAGTAATTTTTATATCAGATATAGTCGGGAAAAGCAAATGCTTCTTGTGCAAGCTTGTTTACGTTATCTAGTCCAGTTCTGGCCCCTGCTCTTTGCGTGAAATAGAGGGAGAAAAAAGATGTAATAAAAGATTCCTCTTAAGACCAAACTTCCTAAAAAACGGTATTTTGTTTGCGCCTAGAGACACAGAAAACGTTTTAGAAAACCTGTTTATAAAGCAGCAGGTCTTAACTTACCAGTCTGACTTTCAAACACGCTCGCACAGAAGTCCGAGTTAGATTTCACAAGTAAACTTTGGATCAGAACATTAACAGTCAGAAAACACAAACGAATGAGCCACGAGGCAGCCATCAACGGCGGAAAATGTTTGCCGAACTTCACTGTATCTACATATACCTTAACTATTATGTGTCAGCCTTATACTGTGGGCGTTCAGTTCAGTTTGTTTAGTTGTAAAACTTTTTTGAGATGTCAACTCCCAAACAAAGCAATTTATAATTCATGAGTGTTTTCAAAACTACTTGATAAAATTGCCAATTACAAGACGTGTGTTAAAGGGAACGTCTCATAACTGAACAAAGCACAGCGCTAAGATTAAAAAGCGATAATATATGCATTGAGCGATAACACATTGCAGAGAACACCTGCATTATCGTAGTTTGCAATATCGTGTAGTTTGCTGGTTCCTTGTCCTTACCTCGGAGCCGGGCTCCTAACATGTGACTGCAAGAATAAAAAACATATACATTATTCTGAAATCAGTACTTATTATCTGCAGTCCAACGAAGCTTCGGGAAATAAATTTACCATTGCTGTGGCAAGTTTATTGGGTATTCATGGGGAAATTTAGATAAGGCTTTGAACGTGACCTAACTTTGGAGAAAGACAGGGGCAATCGAATCATTTTTGTTTGGCCTAGATCCATCTGCTAAGTGCAGTATTTTACAGTTATTAATATGTTCTGTTTCATCCTTTTAGCTTCGGGCTTATTAGTTAATCGACAGCCACTTAGGTAGCCAAAATACGCCAATTATTTTAATGTATTTTGCCATGTAACTTTAAAAAATCATATCTCTGGTGTCATTTACAGTTCAATATCAAGCTATACCTCATTGGAAAGGGAAAAGAATAGCCTTTCGGTCATAGGAAACCCATAATATTCCGCCACAAAAAAATTTAAAAAGCATATTTTGCATAAAAATTTTTTAAAATTTTAAAGAATGTCATTTAGCTAGGAAACTTCTTTATTTTGGGTGATATGGTAGTAAGAAATATTTTTCATCAATATGTGAGTAAAAAAACCCGAAAATCGTTCTAAAATATGGAGCGACTAGAAATTTTCTACAAATTTTTTTCTGCACGCTGTCATGATTATGCTAATTGGATTATCATAATTAGCATAATCCTTTGGCGTCACCTCGTGACCCGATGTTTACTTCACTGAGACGCTTTGTTTCCTACCCTGGGTGCCAGAGACTTTTCTAGCGCGGTTTCCGGTTTCTGTCAAGTCTTTATAGTGACCCGCGCGAAAAGCCTCTGGACCAGAGCGCCATCCCTTTGATAGCGCCGAACCAATCGTTAGCACGGTTAAATCAGTTGGTCCAGATTTTGGACAAGACGGCTGATTGGCTCCGAACGACCTCCTGAGGGACTCTGAATCTAACAGACGCTACAATTGGTTGACAAGAATAGACCAGCACGTGAAAGAATATTTCCAACTGTGCTGTTAACATCACGTAAGCGTTCCTGCGAGAAGTGTAGTGATGGCGGTTTGTGAAAGTTTGGAAAGGGCATTGAAGGAAAGTATAAGCTATGTACTAGAAAGGTTTGACGGTGTAGAGAAGTTAAGTGATGAGCAAACAAGTGGGGTATTGAATTTTATTCAACGCAAGGACGTTCTGGCTGTCTTGCCAACCGGTTCCGGTAAATCGTTGTTGTTTCAGCTTATTCCGGGTCTGTGTCAGCGTCTTAACCAAATGGGATACTGCAACTATCCGAAAAGTGCAATTGTGATTGTTGTTTGTCCGTTGAATGCCCTTATCGAATGCCATATGAAGGAGTTACGACAGCAGGGAATTTCGTGTACTTGTTTATCCGGAGATGATGCCGACCAAGATGGCGCACTCGCTGGGAAATACGCGTTCGTCTTTGCAAACCCTGAGGCGCTTATCCTGCACGAAAAATGGAGGAAGATGCTTCAATGGCCCATCTATCAAAGCAACCTGTTTGGGATTGTTACCGATGAAGCCCATGTTATTCCTAAATGGTATGTTGACTAGTGTTGTTGTGGTTTGAATTTATTAAGCTTTTAATTATCACATTCAACTTTTGCAACAATACGATTTGAGCTTGACTAATTTCCTATTTCAAACGTTTACAACATGTTTTGAAACAAGTTGGATGGATTAGGAATTAATATAAACACAAAACATGTATTTTGCAGGGAAAATTTGCTTAAATTGACGTCTAAATTGGACTTGTTTTCATTGATTGTCTACAATGATTTTGTAGTAAGGGACTTGTGCATTGTGCAAATCCTGGTACGTAAATAAGATCTTTAAAGGAGGATTTCTATACTTTATCAATATAGGAGACCATTATTTTTTTACTTCTCCCTTTTTTTCTGTTTCGTCTCTTTTATTCATGTATGTGGAGGGTTTCCCTGTTTTATCATTGATTAGCCCTACTCAACACTCATAAAAAGAACATGTTTTCAGGTCTCGACAACATTAATCCTGAACAGTCTCTTTTTTAAATTTACCAGGGGCTATGATAGCAAAGAAAAGCAACAAGCCTTTCGTGCATGTTTTGGACGGTTGGGTGAGCTTCGTTCACTAGCTGCAGACAAAACTCCAGTAATGGCACTTACAGCAACAGCAACCAGAGAGACAAGGCAGCAAATCATTAATGGTCTGAATTTGAAGGACAACCTGCACCTGATTGTTGCAAGCCCAAATAGGTCGAACATTTATTTGTATGTTGCTAAAGTAAACAAAAACTTGTCTGAGATGTTCGGTTGGCTGGTTGAAAAGTTGATAGTTGAAAAACAGGCTTGCCCAAGAACTTTGGTTTATTGTAAGACTACCAAGGAATGTGGACAACTATTTAGTTTTTTTAAAATGGAGCTAAAAGAAAATGCTTATGTCAGCAGTGATCACAAGTCTGACAACATGTTGATTGGTATGTTTCACCACAACACCCTTGACAAACATAAAGGTAGAGTTACCACCTCACTCTACAAACCTTCTGAAAACCTGCAGAGTGGTGTTTGCTACAAATGCTCTTGGTATGGGAATTAACTTCAAGGACATTGCTTATGTTATTCACTATGGGCCTCCTCGTAATATTGAAGATTTTGTCCAAGAAATTGGTCGTGCTGGTCGCGATGGCAGGAAGGCAGTTTCAGCATTATTTTACCAAGGGAAACATTTGCGGAAATGCGAGAAGGCAGTTAAAAGGTATGCACCTGTTTGCGAAACCTTTTAATGTCAGAATTTGAAGAACTTAACAACACTGTGGGAGATCATAGCTGTTGCTTGTCATGCCATTTGAAGTGTCTATGCAGTGACACAAAGTGCAACATTGACATACCGTTTACTCACCACAGTTATCAAGTGAGGGGTTCCTCCAAAGAGTCTTTAAAGAAAAGAAAGACTACCCTTCAACAAAGGTTAGTCTGCTTGAAGAATTGTTGAGGGACAGGCAAAGGGAACTCGATCTCTTCTAAGTGCTCAGTCTATTACCTGTCTCCGGAGTGTACAACTGGATTTAGCGATAATCTGATTAAGTCAGTGCTGTCTCATTGTAAGTACATTTTTAATGTGGATTACATAATGGAGAATTTGCCTGTTTTCAAAAAAGAGCATGCTTGTGACATCCTCCATATGGTTAGAGATTCTTTTGAAGATTTTGAAATTAATGATGAGACACTCACAGACACTGACAATCAAGAACTTGTTTTTTCTGAGACATTTGACCTGGAATATGGTGGAATCTATAGCAACAGCGAAGGCAGTGACAGTGACTTTTTCACAGATTCTGAGTTGTAGTAATAACTTACTTCTGTCATTTATTGTCTTGAAGTTGTTATCTAAAAGAAAGCTTTTTGACTTTGTTGAAGTGCAGTTAACTCACATTAGTGCAGATATCGTTCATTATTCATATCCTTGAGAGCATTTATGTCTTTTGCCAGGCACCTAGTCATTATCTGTTGTGTACAGACAGGGTGTCAACAAGGTGGGAGTTGACCTGATTTTACTATTGCAGTAAGCGACTTAAGGCAGTAAACCATTCAAGTAAACCATTCTGCAGTTTGAAAGGTACACTATTTATTTCAATAAAAATAGAGCAATGTGTCGATTTTGAAAACAAGTATGATATACATTCATAATAGCTAAAGAACTTCCAGAAGACTAAAAAACTTAATGGGGCTCAGGGATAATGACATAGCAAAAATTCGTTGTCTTAAATTTTGTATAATGCACCCAAAAAGTAGTGTTTTTCATTATTACTATGCATTGAATTACTGACTGGGAAATTCTGGGTTACCTTACATATGTAACTCCTGTGTCTTCACGCACGTTAATTTTAAAATTTTTTGCCTCTTGCCTTAGTTCCTAGAAATTTAAACAGCTGTTTTTACAAGATTTTGACAGTCTGACAAAAGCACAAAAGCGTCGCCCACAATGCTTTCAGTTTCTATGAGTTGTTTTCATTAAGAAATATTGGATATACTTTTGATCATATTAGCCCTGTCGATCAAATCAACACAGTTAGGTAAACACCATCTATTCATGTACAGATTTCAGTTTCAGCTTTTGCTTCAAATCACCCCTGCTGCCACAGTCGGGTAGTGGTAGGAGTGATTTGTGCCAAATGTTTCTAGGGCATCGAGTAAGCTACAACTGAAGGAAAACCTTTTTTAAAAAAATAGCGGGGAATTTTGTATTCTAAGACAGCGCATCAGAAATGTATCAAACTGTCTTGAAATAAACATGCTTGAGAATAGATTGTTTTCTCCTTTGTTTTTCTTCTGAATCAAGGGGTCCATGTGTAATGTGCCACTTGCACTAAGAAGTCACGTGACCAATGCTTCCTTTCAACAATGAGTTGGAATCTTGCTGATCCCAAAAATTGACAGAGCACAGAAAAATTATCTTACACCCGAAATTTGAGAGGAAACACATTTAAGGGGGATATTTTTTGGCAATTTAGTAGTTATGCTCAGATGTCCTGTAAACGTTACCACATCATCTTTTCAACATTTTCCTTTAAGTTTAAGAGCAAATTGATGTTCAGAAAGAGGTAATTCATAATTTTGAAAATCGCATTTTGGTCACGTGACCAGTTACGAACTTACCCATTTTAAGAAAATGGTGCAGGTTTGAAAAACCAAATCACTATTATTTTGTGTAAGATATGACCCACTAATCGTTTTTCAACAACGAAATCATATAAGTATTTTTTTCATAAAAACGATGTCAGATGACCTCTTAGTGCAAATGGCCTATTCAAACAGTTCATTCCAACTTTTGAAGCCATTCACTGTTGAAGACGGGACATGTCTTTCTTGTGACTGTTCAACCACTTATTAAGCTGATTGAAGTCAAGCCCACTTAAGATGTTCCTTTGAAAATCAGGAAATTTTTCGTAGTTACGTTCAGAAGATGGGTTGAAAGAGAAAAGCCCCCCTCTTTCATGGATTTCTTTCACAAGGGCTGCAAAATCTTGGTCATCTGCTGTGATGTGGTGCCCAGAAGGTTCCTTGACACCTAACTCTACATCAATCTTGTGCAGCATTTCTTCTAATATTGACATCGCTTCACCACATCGTTTAGCTGATTTTTCTGTCACATTGACACCAAGACACCTTAGCATCTCCTTCAAGAGATTATTTAAGTGTTCTAACCTCAAATCCAAAGAGATATTTCGGCCTTTACCACCATGGTTGTTCACAGTTCGGTTCCAAACTAACAAATGTGACATTCTCTCTGATAACATGCATGAAGTGTAGAAAAACAATTGCAAAGCAGCAAAAGCATACTTTGTATGTTTGTATGCTCTGAATATCAAGAGCATGAACTTCCAGCATCTTAAGATGCGATCACCATCCCCCTCCTTGATTGCATCGTCAAAATTGTAAAGCAGCATACCAAAATTGAGACGAGCACAGGCATAATTGTATCGCGCATCAACAGGTTTGTGTTCAGCGAGAGGTTGCATAGAGTCACTTGACTCCTCTGGAGATGCCAATTCGATGCTAAAAGAGTGAATGTTATTTTCATGTGAATCCCTTGCTTTGGCATATCTGTACTCTTTGTTACAGACCCTGCAGTAAAACCTTTTTGGTCTGTTCAATTCAATGAGTTCATTTTGAAGAGTTGCATGAAACTGTTCTTGCTCATCAATAACAGCTTTCTTCAGTATATCTTTAACCTGCTTGTGAAGCCAGATTCTTCGTGTGCTTTGGCTACCATCCAAAATTGAGGGAGGTATGAAATTTCCAGCAGGTTCCTCAAGGTTAGTCATCCCAAAGTGCTTCATGGTAGCAGCTGTGATGAATGCATCTGTTTCAAGCTTCACATAGGTCTTACAATGGTTGAAGTTGTCAAGGACATTTGATGTTTTAGCATTCACTTGGTTGATTACATTCATGTTGCTGCACATGGTACCAACATCATTTGCAGAAGAGGGGTTGAAAAATACATCATACAGTACCTAATAATAAACAAATATGATTTCATTTCTGTACAAGTTTCATTATCATATTAAGTATTTGTTAGTGCAAAGTGGACAAGAATGACAAGAACAATGGAGCGTATTAAAAAAAATGAAATGCCCATATGCAAATTAAATTATGCTCAACTATGACTCTATGTGGGAAGGTTAACAACGCCATTCTCATGATCCACTAAGAAAGAAGCCCCAATTTGTTTTCATGGATTGTTTGCATCATCTAAGGTTAATTTATTCTTCTAGATGATTCTGTTTTATTTCTTATCTCCCTATAAGATTTAAGTCAACAACAAACCCACCTGGTAAAGAACTCTTCCTGCATGCCAATCTTCTACCTTTGGGATAAGCCCCTCCAATCTTTCAAACTCTGTGTCACCATCAGCTCGACCTTGTCTAGCATTCCGCGCACGTTCTTCAGTCAACTGGTCACCGCCAAAGAAAACCTTCTGGAGCACTTCAATTTCCACGTTACCAGAGCCATCAGTTGTTTTCATGACTGGAAGATACCTTTGATGTAGCTCTGTTAATATGTCTATCATGTCATCATTTGTGTTTTCATTCTTAAAGAGCAATCCTAGTGGTGCCTTAAAAGAAGGTAGGACAGATAATAAATGTAGGCAGTTAAATAGATATATTTTTTAAGGCTGTCTTTAGCTCACAAAACTTAAGCTTGAAAAAAAAAGTTGAGATGAAGTATGGCATAGTTGGATTGATATAATTGCCTACTTTGGAAGTCATTGATGTCATTCTATAATCACTGTGAAACTAAGTTTTAAATAAAGGAATAATGGGATGTTTGACTGAAAAAATGATGAGATACAGTGCAAATTGCAAATACTGAACACTAACTTCCACGGAGTACAAATATTGAGACATTGGTATCAAACAAAAAGGTTAACTAAACTTAAATTAATTTTGTAAAGTACAAAAGCCAGTGGCAAGGAGACACCATCGCTAACAGTAGTGAAATAAAATTGAGGTCTTTATGCAGTGTCACTGCTTTCAAATAAAATAATAATAATAATAATAAGGAACAAAAATTCAATGAAGCATCTGTCTTAAGGGAATTTCGACCGCGAAAGTTTGCATAACTGGTTAAAAATGGCAAATTACCTGTTCAGATTTCTGTTTCGTTACATTAGAGTATTTGTGAGGAATATGCCTGATTACAACATCTTTGAAAGACTTCAATGCAGGAATCCTGTCACAAATTACCCGTGCAAACAGGGGAATGAAGTCGTGAAGTAGCCCTTCATTATCTTGATATGATGGCAAGATTTCCCAGTTCTCCACTTGATCAACTAATTTGATTGATCCCTTTTCAGACAATCCAGCACCACTCACTCTGTCCTTCACGGCATTCAGGTGAAACCAGTGAATGCTTTTGTTAGGTTTGTCACTAGCCTGATGTCTGACTTTAATCATAAGATCGACATTATCTTCAATGATTTGATAACCCAGTGGTCTCTCTGAGTCAGACTGCTGCATTAGCATTGACAGTGTCTCCATACTTGTGTTGCTAACAAGCTCTGTCCGTGTAGTTTTCTTGATCAGGGTTTCGACTTCCGAATAAATGTTTTCATCAAATATAAAATGTTTTTGTTGCCCAAGCTTGTCTTCAACTGCCTTTTTAAGGTTCCTGTCACTTGTGGGCTCAACTGTGGGAACTGCTTCTTCAACACACTCCTTTATCGTTGCCAGTGTGGCAGTAAACCTTTTGTGGTACTCTTGCTGAACCTTCCAGTTTAGGACTTTCTCATAAAACCTTTTCCCCATTTGTTCTATTTTCTCGATTACCGATGTATGGCTAACTGTCACACCCCACTTGACACCACGGTTGTATACCTAAAAGAAAAAATATCAGTTTTAAATTTTAAGAGAATATTTTCTATCAAGAAAATCCATTAGAAAACAATCTGTGGTGGAATGTCTTGCCAAGAGATTGACTTCAACTAATAGTGCACTCATTTTTTTACATGTACATGTATGTTTATCAGCTTTATTTGATCAAGACAATGAAAGTTCTCTTAACAAATTATTTAAGTAAAAATCTGATTCAAGTTCTAAACGGGGAAAAATAAATATATGTACTGGTATAGACTGTAGGAGTCAGACTTCGTATATGTCACCAATTCACATCTAGATCATTAATTTTGAACTCACTTGCTTTTTGGCTCCACTGTGCCATAATACTGTGGAAAATCTGTATGCCTGAGCACTCATTTGTGGGCATCTCTTCTTCAGAAGGATGGAGGCTGCCATACTTATTGCTGGTGTAGCTGTGTTACTCTCATCATTGGTTTCATTTTCTCCATTCTGATTTCTTGCTTTACTAATAACAGGCTTTCCAGCAGCAGAAGACAGTATGGTGTAAAGTACAGGAGCTCGCTCAGAAAGTTCAGTGACATGTGCACTCTCCGTGAACTGCTTCAATCCTTCAGGTGTGGTATCGCGCAATATGGAAGGCTTCCTCACAGAACATAAATCTTTGCATTCTTCAATAACAGAGCCACAAACTTTTTCCAGTAATGCATCTCTAACAACTTTCTTTGAATAGAGAGCATTAACAGCGTAGCCATACTCCCCCAAAACAAGTTGCTTAATTGCTTTCCTGTCCACATCATCTTTAGGAAGACGGCGTTTGCTACCACTTGGGTAGTTTATGATGACCTAAATTGACAAAAGAGGGCTTATAAATAATTTTTCTGCAACTGTTTGAATCTACAAGTATACCTGTGTGACTTTCTTAGATATTAAAAGATAGTAGCTTTTACTTTTAATTTCTTGTATCTAATTTTTATTTTGATAGAAATATTTCGCAAATAAATTACGGATCACAGCCACATTACAAGGAAAAAAAAAACCTTTAAGAAATTTTTCACCGTCTTGACATCAGAACAACACGATGAAAGTTGAAAGCTAACGTACGCGTGTTTAAATGCAGATATAACTGTCTGTGTGCATTAATTTTAGAAAGCGTAAAGACCATCAGAGACAGCTCTCGAAAAGGGATACTAAGAGGAAAAGGCTAATTTAAAACACAGGGTCCAGAGGAGATGTGTTTGTCGTTAGAACATGTCGAACATCAAAACCCGTCGAAAACCTCTGAAAAATGGGTTACTTTGATCGCGTTACGGTTTCGTTACACATTCTATAGACCGCAAACCAAGAGACTGAGGGCTCGCAAGATCGGCTTACAGTATAAAATACGGAAAGGGAGGAAACAAATTTGGGGCCGATTTTCGAATCCCTGAAACTCAAATGGAATTGAATGAAATCGCCTGATTTTACTAACCTGATCTAGAATTCTTATGTATTTGCCAAATACTGTAGGAAAACGGCATAAGAAAGCGTTCAAATTCATTTTCGGCGACCGAAATTTACGGCTTCTAGAGAGCGCTTTCGTTCGGTGTGCACCGCAACACATGGTGACGGAAATGACGTAGTAAAGTAAATGTGTTCAAGATCGGAGCAATAAAAGGGAAGCCTACACGACTTTGCCTCATGCCAAAATGCTGCTCGTTCCAATAAAGTTTTTTTCCTCTGCTGGGTAGATTATGCTCTGGAAGGTTCTACAGCAAATGTGATTTTAGCGGGGATTTTAGCCGCATGTTTCACACTGAGAGGTCATGACACATATCGATTTACTGTGGTTATTGTTTCTGGTCGGCAGGATTTGCCTTCTGATGCAAGCGCATTTTCTTTGACCTCTTTTGAAGCGTAAAGCTTTTTATTACGGCTGAACAAGGGTTCCAGTTTTCTCCAAAGTGCCTTCTGGATCTGAATAACTAAGCGATTTTGTTTCGTCCGTGAATGTAATGTTTTTCTTCAATGCTGTATCACGCTGGGCCCAGCTTGTTGGTTTTGTTTGGAGAATGTTAAATTATTACGGATAGTGATTTACGGGTCGTGTGTACTCTTGCAATAAAAAGTGACACTGAGTAGAGCGGGCGTACAAGGCAACTGTAATATCATCACGACTGTGCCATTCTTCGGTGGTCCAACTATATTACCTCTTGCGTCTTTGGCTGTACGTTTTGCGACTACTGGGAAGCCTTCGCACAAGCAAAACCTGCTTAAGACATCGAAGACTGTTGAAACGTACAACAAATGTCCAGTCTTGAAAGATCTTCACTTCAATTAAAACTCTGTTGTTTTCGCATAGATCTCCGAGATCTTTAAAACTCTCTCCGCACCTGATGTTTTGATTCTCGAATTAGCAGCGGTCTGTTGCTTTTGTGTTTCCGGTCTCATTTCGACTTCCGTCACCGAGTGCTGTGGTTCACATAGAACGAAGTCACGTGGTACAAGTTGCCTCCCTTGTCCTTTCTTTTACTCGGCACTTCGTGCCTCGGTCGCCCTCCGGGCGACGGCCTTCGATCACCCTTCGGGCGACGTGCCGTGCGCCAGCGAGGATATGGCTTGCGGTTATTGATTTTCAAAAGTCGATCTAGGTCAGATAAGAATCGAAGAAATCGTTTACAGTAGATTTATAAAGATCCCATTGGGCTAATTAATCGTGCTAAGCGACAGGTATAGACATTTTTCAAGGTAAGTAATTCATTTATTCACACGAAACTCCTCTGGACCCTGTGTTTAAAATTGCAAATAATCTCTCTAGGAAAGCTTTTCATATGCATTATCGAATCGCCTGTTTCCCTAGCGGTCCGCATCTTGAATGATGGTGATCGATAAAAAGACAAAATTACCTCTATATCTGCAGGATGAAGAGTAAGCTCCATTATGTCATCTGCAACGTTATTTAGTGTTGCATTGTTGGCAGGGTTGGGAGGAATGTCGAGAGCTCTTCTAATATTTTTACTAGAAGACCCGGGCCCAACACTTGTTACAGAACTTGACGGACCGCGCGACTTTTTCACGCCAAAACCAGGCGAACTTGAGCAACGCTTGGATCTCGCCTCCTCTCCTTCCTCCTTCCACAGTAACAAATTTTCAATATATCGAGACTTGAACGACGACAACTCTTTCAGCGTAACCTCAAAGCGTTCAATGCGTCGAAAGCACTTCTTGCAAAGAACACGCGGCCCAACAGACAGGTTTTCTTCAACACCGAATAACGAAGAAATTCTCGAACAAATACTTAACTTTTCAGCAGTATCCGATGTCAGGCTGTAATAACCACCATTAGCAACACTTGCCCCACAAAGGCGACAAGAGAGGGCAGATTTTGGATTCAAAACTTTCTTTACGGGAGTTGTATTGACTCCCGCGAACGCCATAGAGAATTGACACCTCTTGAGCTTCTGTAATTGGAAACCCATTTCTGACATTTCTTCACGTGCAGGTCCACGTGATCACAGTTGGAGACGTCCAATCTGATTGGCGGAAATGTAATCCGATAAAAAAGCTCAAAGGTCAACGGGGACGGTAAAAAGCATCGCTCCGTGCCAGAGGTTTTTCTCGCGGCTTCGCCGCTCGTGGCTTCGGCCTACGGCCGAAGCTGTGTCGGCCTTCGGCCGACAAGTCCCGCCGCACGCGAGAAAAACCTCTGGTACCCAGGGTATTTGTTTCCTCGATTCCCAAAAAAATATCGAGTTAGGGACAAGCAGACATGAATTTGCTGATAGAATTCATCAAAATAAGCAAGAATTTGACAGCGAAAAGCGAAGCGAAGGCAAAACGGGAAGGAAATCGTCGCCGTTTCAAGAACATGTGGCACAGAGTGGGCGATAGGCGATTTGCATGCACAGATTCTAATTGTTTCCTAACCTCGATTTTCGCGTTTATTTTGCTTGTTATCCTCCATAATTCTTCAGAATAGTTTGTTTGACTTGTATTTGGTTGACATTCGTCGATACAAGCTTTCATTATTCGCAAAACCGGCTCACAAAAATTCCCCGCGACTCGCCATAAAATTCAAAATTTTCGAAAACTCGGTGTGTGACGGTCAAAAGTCGACAGGGGCTGGAACTAGGCGAAATTTCTTTGGTCACAGTTCCTGAGGCTCCGATTTCGGCGACCCCTGAAGACAATGAGTTTTAATTAAACAGGTTGGATGTCTCAAAATGTTACAGCTTTAAAAACAAAAATATAGACAAAAAAATCTTAAAATAACCCCCTATCCTCTAAATTCCGGTTAATTATCCTCAAGAAAACCAAGGCAATTTCTAGTGAAACAGGGGTTGGGGGTATTTGTGTTATTCCGTCGTGTACTCGAATGTATCGTGGTTTGGGTTTGTTTTAATTCTTCAGTGAAGTTTGCAAAGCATTTCTTTAAAACTTAATCTTGGGTTAGGCTTCCCTGCTAGCAGAGGTCTCTCATTTTTGCCTCGTCGTGAGAGACCTCTGCTAGCAGGGAAGGGTTAGGCTCGACTTGGAATGAAAGTTTGATACATTGTTATTTACATGAAGATTATGTGATAAGTTTTATAAAGAATGCTATCGAGCCCTTTCTGAGATATAGATTTTGCATAAAAGTGCAATTGTTCAAGATTTGTGTTAAGACTAAAAAAGGTTAGTTTCCAAGATCCTTAGGAAGAAAATATACTATTAGTTCTAGCATGGAAATATATTAAGCATTGTGAGACTCTTTGAGATGCTACTTTAGAGGAATTTGAATCTATGTTTAGAATTTCCTTATTTGTTCATTTATCACAACTTTTGAAATTCGAACATAC
This sequence comes from Porites lobata, assembly GCA_942486035.1. Classification (NCBI taxonomy): domain Eukaryota; kingdom Metazoa; phylum Cnidaria; class Anthozoa; order Scleractinia; family Poritidae; genus Porites; species Porites lobata. Next base: position 1,539,737 of record CALNXK010000133.1, read on the forward strand.
AGAATTTTTTAATCTCACGGAGGTTATTTGCTAAACCGACATCACGTTTAAAGACCTTGATGTTGGATTTTCAATGGCAGGTCTACTCTTTGACAAGGGTAGAGACCCTGTTCAGCGGAACATACCCGTTAGGGCCCACGGGACGAAAAAACGGATTTACCGAACGTCAAAGGTGAAGTCAAACGGGCGATAAAGGCCACCTTTGCACACCTTTGTACAACTTTGACGCGCGACAAATGTTTACCTTTGCCCGCGGTCAAAGGCGAGTCTTCAGGAGATAAAGGCCGTTTTTGTCACGCCTTTAACCCCTACCTTTGACGCGCGTCAAAGGTATATTTCATTAGCATTTGTACCCCTATCAAAGGCGTCGTCAAATATGTCTGAGATTCAGGCCAAAGGTGTGACAAAAGCGCGGCAAAGTTATGTCTGTGATTAAAGTCAAAGGCTTGTGAAAAGTGTGGTCAAATGTGTCTGAGCCTCAGGTCAAATGTGTGATAAAGTTGTCGTCAAATGCGTCTGAGATTTAAGTCAAAGGTTTAACAAAGGTGTTGCCAAATATGTTTGGTTTTTTTCCTCCCCTCGCATCGCGCCTCTCGCTCGTCTCGCGCTTCGCGTGAATTCCACGTTCGCCTCGCGCTTCGCGCAAATGCCGCGTTATTCATAAGCGCTTGATATACAGGCTAGAATCCAACTTGAGATTTCAATCAAATTCAATTGCGACCTGGATACCGTTTAAAAAGGTGGACAGATAAGAGACTGAGTTCTTAATCTTGTACTTTATTGTCCTAAAACCTCATTAAATGACTAGAAAGCCGAATAATTCCGATTAAAACTTAAACACATAAAAATGCTTTTTTAAAACCTTTTTACGATTTATTGTCTAAAGCACTCATTGCAGTCTGTCAATGGACAATCATAATGACTGCCGCAAATTTTTGAAGCACTATAAATGTTCCAGATGCACGCTGTTGTCACGGACGGCAACCTGCAAAAAAATTTAAAACACTTCACGCAAGCCAGTGCAAAAATCATGGTAAGTAAGAAATGTTCTTGATCAGGAGCCCATCTGTCTTGATGTTATCTTTGCGAAGATTTTCATTCTAGAGTGCTTTTGATTCTTGATGTAAGTGAAAGACAAACGCCATGTATCTAACTTCAATCTTCCTCTGTTGTGTGTTTTGTTCCATAGGAGACTTATCACTTTGCCTTGTTACTTTTATCTGTGAAATAATTGTAAAAGAATATAGCAATTTGAGATAAAAAAAATTCAGTCATAGTGTTTTAAATAAATTTTTCGGCCCCACTCCCTATTTACTATCGCTCCTTTTCTGCAGAAAATCCCCCTTTCTCTTTACCATATTTGACTTAACTTTTGACGCGTGTCAAAAGTGCAGTAAATCCAATTTTTCGTCCCGTGCCCCGCGCCAAATAAGGAGGTCCCCCTTCGGGTCCTAGTTATAGCACTTCCATGTAGCAATTTTCGGCAAATCGTAGAAGTTTTTTTGTTCGTTAATCTAGAAATTATACTTACCTCAAAATAGTCAGGATTCAAATTAGATGTTCTACCGTTTTCTTTTTGAATAACGCTTTATACCATCCAACATGTACATGCAGTCACGGGGGGACAAAGGACTTTAACACCCAGCTTCAAATAGAGGAGCACTTTAGCGGGAAATTTAACATTTGCACAGGAAGTTAGGTTTCCACGGTGGAGTGGAGCCATATCTCTTCAACACGTCGATCGATTATACGTTTTGGTATTCGTGCCATCCATTTAGGCTGAGATTGCCAAAGCGTTGCGTTACGTAATGTGTAAATATGGACTGCAGAGCTATGGTGCTGTGTGGGATATAGCTCGACCAAAAATTTCGGCGGTATTTTTTTTTTATTTATGTTTTTTTTTTTATCTATAAGAGTATTTCTTATCTCTCTGCTAAAGGCAAACACAATCTTCACCGTCAATTTTACGTTTAATTTTTCAGGAACCAGCAAGAATAATGATAAAAAGTTTCTCATCATTGATAGAAATAAAGTAAAGATTATTTTCCTCTGAGTTTGGTTTTGTTTATTATGCAAATTTGCCCATTGTGCCGGTGAAGATAAGGTGTGTGACCTCTTTGGGACTTTTGGTTCTAAACGAGTTGTACCTGGGCTCTTTCGGTTATTACTTGGTGTTACGGTGCACGAATTTATGCAAGTACTCCCATAGCTTCTGACCAGAGTATTCAATTTGTAAATTTATGCGAAAGATACGAAATTTTTGGCGGTTTATTGCTAATTCTTCTGAGTCAAGGCAGCGGGACTTAGACATCGCAGTTTTCTTGTAAACATTCGACGATGGAAGGAAAATTGTACGAATGAGGAGCATTTCAATCGAAAATCAGTGCTTGATAATTTATTTAAAAGAGATCATAATCTAATTTGTATTTATTAGAAAAATCAGCCAAAAAACACTGGGACCTTTACCAGTGAGGATATGATATCCGGGGTTTTAACAATAAATGAATCCCCCCTGACCGGGGAAAATGGCAAAATTTAACCCATTCGCCCCTGAACCGCCCGTAACCGCCCGTGCGGATCCGCGTCCTTTCTACCCTTTGTGACGTCATCAGTTTTAACGGTCAAGGACAACTTTCTCTGCTAACTTGTGCAGAGTGAAGAGATCTTTCAAACCATACCAGAAGGAGCACAATTCAGTCAAGGACACCGGAGAAAGAAGCAAAAAACCATGTGACATTGACCTGAAAATCTCCATGAAAATCTTGTTCCATTGCTCACCTACCTTTCCTTTCACGTAATCCTAAGTTCCTAAAAACTTTCCTAAAAACTCTTCCCACCAAAACAAAGCCTACAAAATGCCCAGCAAGAGAAAAAAAAAACAATGAGGCAAGAAAAGCGAAAAAAGAGGGGAGGAGAGAAAGCGAAAAGGAAAAGTCTCGAAATTTTGCTTTCTATGCATGTCCGAACTTCGCAAGCTGATATTTTGCATCTGGATCAGAAGGCCGCGAAGTGTACGACCTGTAAACCGGTTTGTGGTAAGTTTTAGCTCTTTATAGCACGACAGTGACCAAAAAACCACTCGACTAGCTTCAAAACGCGTTTTTCGGCAAAATCTCCAGGAGCGAATGGGTTAACACTCCATAAATATCAAATTTCTGCCTTCTCCCAGGGGTCGGGAGAGTCAATTGACTAGTGCATAATAAGTTCTCAAAAACACGATTCTTACTCGTGAGTTTTTACTGTAGCTCCTTTAAGTATGATACTGTTCAGAAAAAAAGGAAGAAATGGAGAGGTTGAAGAATCTATTTTCAACAAATTTCTTAAATCAATTTTCTCTGGCTTAGAAATTTGAAGAAAAAGTGTAACATTTTAAAGGGGAAAAAAAGGGGAAAGAAAAAGAAAAGAAAAACAAAACTGGGTTGTCGCCTCTCGCTATAGAAGCTTAATTGTTGAAGCATGTTTGAAGAGGAAAAAAGCAGTTGTACGTCGGGTTGTTTATGACCTGCCAGCAGTGGTTTGTCCAGGCCGGACGCTACGCTGCGAAGGGAGAGAAACCACTGCGAGCAACCAGTTGCTTTTCCATCGAGCATGTGCGTTCACGTGACGCATACGTCAAAACGTTAAATGACATTCCTTCCTCTTATTTTGCTGGGAATATTAAAGACTTTAGGATCCAACGACTCGATGGCATCGAGATCGTCAATAATAATAATTATTATTATTATTAAAATAATAATTATAATAAATAGGTTTAATACGAAACAACAACTTTGCACGTGCATCACACTTTTTTGTACATTTCTCAGCTGTTTTTGCACAACTGAGTCGTAAAAATTCCTAATTTCGCGTTTCATGGAGACCATAAACAAGCAAGGGCAAAATTTCATTTCTCTTTCTGAAATTGGAAATCGTTCCCACGAATTCAAATCCACATTTGACAAAGTAAATGGGTAGGAAAATTCGCGAATAAGACTGAAAGAGCGCAAATTCACAGCAGGCTCAAGTTAAAGCAGCAGTTATTGTAGGACGTAGAAGTCTGGGGCTGACACCCAAGACCATGATGGGATATGGAAGGGATATGGAAAATCCCAGTGTTGTGTAGAGAAGTAAATAGTTACTGTACGGATTCTATTCGGTCGGCAAATAAAGTTAAAGGACACTGAAGACAACGTAACATTCGGTGACCCCGACGTGATTTAAATACTGAAGGAAATGCCAACGAAACCAAGCAAATTAAGGAGACACAAATCGAGCTGGGAGCAGCGATTTGTGGCCTGCTTTATTTGTGGGAGGAGGGGCCATTTCAGCTACAATTGTCGGAGACCACGAGCTCAAATTGCTGGGCATACTGCCAGGGAAACGAACGGGGGTTGCACCCACGGGACAGGAAGCAACCCTGAATGTGCAGAAACAGTCCCGAACATGTGTAAAGTCGACACCTTTGTTGTTTACAATGCACCGCCAGCTTGCAAACTGATCCATACGGCGAGGTGATGAACAAGTAAACAAAAGAATAAAACTAAAAATATATATTTTTAACAAATTTGCCGAATATTTCGCTTTGAGTGATTGAGTGTCCAGCTTGATTGAAATGTAAGGAGACAGGAGTGGGATCGCTGTGATGGTGCTTCAAGATGTATCGGCGGTGTTCTCCAAGTCTATCATTAAGGAAGTTGGCGTTTAGCATCTCCGATGTACTAGCCTTTACATTTATTACATTCAGTTAAGTAGTATCCAATCCCCATTTTTGGCAAACACCTGCCAACCTTGAGTTGTCATTTTCCAATCTGACATATGAACCACACGAGGCGGGCTGGACATCCGTCTGACACGAAAGTGCTGGCCGATGGATGAATTTGCGCTTTTGTGTTCTCAAACTCATTAATTATATACATGTGCTGTTGACCCAATCAGCTTGCATCAATTGAGTCAGGTGCATGTATTTTGATACCCAATGAACATACCGATCAAGACACATTCGATTAGTTCAAAAACTGATAAGACACTGATCAAGAAACTTGAATTTTAATCAGTCTTAATACTAAATACAGTATATTTGCCGCTTCAATCATTACTTACAACAACAATAGGGCAACATATTATTCTTTCTTAGACACCAGAATGTTGCTTCTTCTTGCTCGCTAACAAACTCCTTCTCCTCCTTCTTGCACTTAATGTGAAGCCCTTCTCGAAAGCCATCCCGCATCGCGGCATCTAAGCAACGTTGGAACAGGACAAACCTTCGAAAAACAACACACCAAATTCAATTCCCAAAACAGTGCATTTTTTAAATTCTGAACAATGCGGTCTAAAAGTTGTCAATTACCTTTTGTCACTAGCTTCCAGAGGATTCAAAGCTTCGGATCCATTCAAGTTCTCCTCCAAACAGTCCAAATAACGTTTGAGCACACAAGTGATACCATAAACAGTCTTGAGAGGGTATCTTTCACCGGACTTTTTAGCTAACTCCACCACGAATTTTGACAACCAATAGTTTAGCGACAGAACATCCATTCCGGGCTCAGAGCGGTAACCTTGCACTGACCTTGTGTAAATCGTAGTCCTTGAAGAGACCACCACAATCTAATACCGGAACTTGAACCTCTCTTAACCTCTGCCATTCGGCAAAACTGCTCACAGCCCACTTGGAGAGATTGCCTCGCTTTCTGCGCCATAGTACACAGGTTTAAACCGGACTGCATGTAAGAAAATTTCATTCCCTTCTCTTCTGTTTTTTATTTTTGGCTTCTGATTAAACGATATCTTAATCCAAGCATTTCGATTTAATTTGTACGTCTGAGAGACCTACTTGTTGCCGTTTTCGATTCCGAACAGTTTGCTAAGCATTCAAACTGATTGTAATTTCCAACCAAAAATTTTTCGCGGTGTAGGAAAATTGGTTTGTATGACGGCTGTCTACTCAGTAAATTGTTATTTTGATTTCAAACGCAAATTAAACGTCGAAAACAAGTGCGATTTTTTCAGTTTATTTTGAAGACTATTCGGTCGGTCACCAGCCAAAAAATGACTAAGATTTCTAGTAAACGTTCTCTTTCATTTCCTTAACAAACTTTTCATCACAGCATGTTTACGAGAAGACTACATGTTTCTTTAAAGCACTGTTCTTGTCAACAGCTGGCAGATCATGTAATAAATGAAAAAGATAATCGTATGCTGAAACTGTTCGAACACAACAACAGGAATTTCATTTGTATTTCAAGCGAGCATGTTTGTTTACTACCATCTGCCTATAATGTACCTGGCAACATACACGACCTGCAACTTCGCTGTGTTAGATTAGTGATCTGCAAAAGTTTTTTACGAAGGTCAATATTACTAATTTCACAAAAGACCCAGTTTTACGGTCAGACAGGCAAAAGAACGCTTCTTTAAAAGAAACAACACGTCTTAGCAACCGACTGAAAAGCGTGAAACAAAAGCAAAACTTAGAGGGTTAATCTTTCCATTAAAATACTCTAATCGAAAAACTAGTTGAATCAGAAGAATCTTGCGTTTTTAACGTCTGCCGTTTAAGTCACAACCACGACTGACGTTTTGAAACCTTTGAGTAACATTTATACTTCAGTTTTTCAAATATTTAGTTTTGCTTTTTGTATCAAAAATTTGCCGCCGGCGAACCCCCAAAACAATGATCGAAGTTCACAAATTGGCCTCGAATTTGCAAGGCCGTAAATTAGCTGTTAATCAAGTCATGTTTTAACAAATGTAGATCGTTAACTGGTCTTAAAATCAAATCTGAGTGTCTGATGTCATCACATTTCTACCAAATCAGTGTTTTTTCCGTCATTTTATTTTTTTTTAAGTTATGGTATGTTTTGACTGGCCCCTTCGCTGTTTACAAAACAGTTATATGCTTTTTTCGCCCAGTTTAAAGATGTTAAATCGTACTTATCATGTTGTCTGTTTTGCTTTCAGCGATTTTGCCAATCTCTGCAAGAATGATATGTTAAAAAATAACGAGTTGGTAAGCGGGTTAATTAACACACCTTTATCACACCATTCAAGTTTGAGCATTCAAGATAGGGAATCTAAAACATTACCAAAACTATCCCTGTATAAATAAACAGGTTCCGCCAGTTCGTCATACCTTATCTCAAATTTTCGTGTTGCAATCAGGAAGCAATCAGGTTGCCTGAATCGCGGTATACATCTGTAAACCAGAAATAATCGAGAAGAGAAGTTTTCCAGCATTATGTCACCTTCATGCCGAAAATGATCATTATCAGTTGCGAGAATACCCGCATTTGTCTGTTTCATAGTTTCTTCACAATACATACAGCTATTTCGAGAAGGGTTGTCGGAAAAGTGCACGCGACAATCCCTAAAGGTATTGTGGGTGGTTTTGAGTACACTATTCTTCAAAGAAATTAAAAGAATGGCATGAGAGGCCATGGACGTATGTTTGCGAGCTCCTAAAGGAAAGCAACAAACGCAAGTTCGAGAGCTGCAGTGTCAGGAACGGTGTATTGATTATATCCCATATATGTTACCTTTCGGGATTGTCGCGTGCAGATCTTTTCCGACAACCTTTCTCGAAATAGCTGTATACTGGTTTTAAACCCTTTCGCCCAAGGTCAAAAGCTGAAAAAGAAAATGAAAAATAAATCCATTCACTCCGGCAAAGACATTTAGGAGTCGTGAACTTTCGAAAGTCATTATCTTAATGAGGACTAAGTATGCAAAAATTCTGTCTCAAAACTATGACATAATAGAACGGGAAAATGTCTATGCGCATGCGCCAAAGTACTCGCACTTCTGAACATGTACTCTTCTCCAAAACCCCTTGCCTTTTTACGTCCAGCGGATCCCATAAAAAACCCAAAACAGGCCCTTTTGCCTTCTTCTTCTGTAAAAGATATCAGTTTGTAAAATATTCACTTTTGTTTGTCAATAGGCATTCAAAGTGGCAGAGGAACAGCTTGGTATCCCGGCCTTGCTGGATGCGAGTGACCTGGTGTCCATGGATGTTCCGGATGAACTAAGCATCATGACCTATGTGTCGTCTTTGTATTTTCACCTTAGCAAACTTAACAATTCAGGTAAACAAATGCAGATTGAAATAAATTGAATAATACCCGCGTGTAACGAAATTAATGGTTAAAGAACCTGCTGGAAGAAATTTTGCCATTTTAACCCAGAAATATAGTAACAAAATCAAGCAGATTCTTATACGTCGGTTACAGGCAAATTTTAATTTTGATAAACATTTAACCAAGGAGTTTGCAAATTTACATTACAAGAAAAATAGTACTCTCTTTACGAGTTATTGTATTTATTTATTTCATATTGTTTTTAATTATATTACCCTTGATAATAGAGATAACGATACAAATACATTCTGTTACTAGTTTTGTTATACATACTGATACGTAGACACTCTGTACGCCTAAAATTTTATATTTTTCAAGTAATCAACAACACAATCTTCTTCATGAAATTAAGACCCTCACCAAGGACCCGCTTTGCCTAAATTTCCAACCCCAAAATTAACCTGGCGGCCAGACTTCAAAAAATGTAGGTTCTTACAAGCGGTTTTTATACTGTACTTATTACTGGAACACAAGCTGTTTATTAATCTGTATGTTTTTATTATAGAAAATGGCACAAAAATAAACAACAAAATGGGTAAATAATCTCTTTCTGTCTATGTTCAAATTTTTTCGGACGAATTTATTGATTTTGATAACAGTATAACACTTTTTAAGTTTTTTCTTTTTCTGAACAGGAAAACCCAAGCCGCGATACATGTTCGATATTCTGGCGGCAGATGAAGAGTACAAACGGCGTTTTAAAATCAAACAACGTGAGATAGTGGAAGAAGAAACAGAAACTGAACACACTACGTAAAAACAAAGAAAGAAAATATATATAGTTAAGTACACTTGCATCTTTATTGTATCACCGTTTTGCAAACCTCTTTATAAAAAAAGTGTCTCGCAGTCCGAAACAAATTATTTCAGAGTTAAAATTGTACGAGTTACGAAAGCCCAAATGATATGCCCCAAAGTACCATCTTTTGTTTTTGTTAAAGTAGCCCTTATTTCCCCTCCCCCCCCTCCCCCTCCCCTTTTTGCACCTGTCACGCAGGCTATAACCCTCTGTGCTAGGTTGTTTTTGTTTTTTACATCACTGAGAAATACTGGACTATTTCATTGCCCAGTTGCTTTGCTAAAACGGGATATATTTTCCTGTTGATTTACTCTTCTCTGTTTCTTTCTCAGCCCGTTTGTTTTGTGGAAAAATCTGGATAACAGGTAATTAATTCGTCAGGTAGGCTTAATTCGGTTCCATTTCTCACATACTGGGATGGCTGGTTCATTAATATCTTGTTCATGTCGGTCGAAGTCGTTTTGAGAGAAACACCCTAATGAAAACAAATAAATAAATAAATAAGTAAATAAATAGGAGTATTTTGATGACAAGTGCTTAACAGACGGATCTAAGCTTTCAAGGGTCTATCTTGTCTCTCCTCTGCAGAAGCCTCTTTGTGTTCTAGGGAGGCTGAAAAGAGAGCAAAATATAGCGGGCAGGGGACCATGGGAAGAGGAAAGAAAGGAAGACTAGGCCTTTTCCCTTTCCCATCACCCACCGCGCGCTTACCGTTTTTTTTATTATTATTATTACTAGTTTTACATTTGAATACCCAGTGGAAGTCTCTGCGGAGGAGAGAGGTCTATCTTTTTTTTTTGAAGTAATTATTCCAAGAAATTCCAGTTACCAACAACTTCATTTGTTTTCCTTAGGTTGTCGGGGGAACCAGAAAAAAATGCGTCAAAGGACTGTTTTCGTGTAAACAGTATGTACTGTAAAATCCAGAAAAACAAAGAAAAAATGTACGCATTTGTGGCAGGGGCTCCGGTTTGTAGCTGTACAACATGTAGTGAAGTGTATAAATAAAGATCAATTTATTATTTTTCATCAAAGTGTGACCTTTTAAATAATTAAGTGTTTTTTGTTCCCCTCATGGTACTGTTCCATTTTGTAATGGAAATTTTAAAAAGTTCAGAGTTTTTTGACAAATAAAATGAACCTCAGAACGGGTGAATCACGCAATTTAATGCCTATTTTTAATATTTGCCTATTGATATCGCGAAAATAAAACCCAGCAAATTATTGTCTCACCCAAAATCGTGAATTTGAGAGCCAATAAGGGAATCAAAATGACGGCGAGATTCTTGGTCTCAAAGCTCTGAAGGTCCCACTGGCTAAAAGAGGAGCAGTAGGCGCTGGGGACGACAACAACAACAACGTTAACGAGCTTTATTTGCATGACCATACAAGTACATACAGTATTGCAAAAGCTATTTTTAGGAATCAAAATTACATCATAGGGAAATTACCTTACTTTGATAATAATTTGTCACGAACATCAAAACAAGCTGAAATATATTTTATTAATTGTATATTGATAAAGAAATTAGAGGAGTTCATCAGTTCATTAATCAAACCGTTTATAGGTAACTGGGTAATATTTGGAATCAGAGTTTTGACTTTATAGTAAAATTTATTCCTAATCATAGAGTATGTAGGACATTGAAAAAGAAAGTGAGCTTCGTCTTCTATTAGATTGGATCCACAAAAAGGGCAATGCCTAATATATAGATTTCGCCAGGGCTAAAAGCGAAGCTTTCGATAACTTTTATAGTTTGCTCAAACAACAAATATAAAATCGTATAATGCTAAGGAGCGAAGGCAACAAGAACGGAAACAAAAAAACAGCAATAGGTCTAATTAGCAAAAAAGCAACTTTGCACGTACAGCACACTTTTTTTGTACATTTCTTTGCCGTTGTTTTGAACGACTGCAACGTAAAACGTCCAAAAACTTCCTGGTTACACGTTTTATGGAGGAAGTGTCGTACGTGTTCTTGTTCACTTTTTTTTTTTTTTTACTGTCGCTCATTTTCACCCTGGTGGCCGCTAGCATCCCGCCGCTACAAAATTTCACGTTGTTCGTCCAACAAAAAATGTCTCCCTTTATTTTTTGTCTCTCGCTCTAGCTCCTTTTCTCGTTGAGCTTTGCTGGCCTGTCGCCCTACTTTCTCTTTTTCTCTGTCTTAATACAGAAAAATTTTCCGCTTTCCGTTTTCGTCTTTACTGACCCTTTAGTTGTCTCTGCTTCACAAGACGCAGGTGGCCATACGCTTTCCCGCCAAAATAACCAGACATTTGACATCGGCTTACATGTAGTGGGTGTAAGAACGGTCATTCGTACGCTACGTCATAACCAAATTTTCTCGGATGGATAGTTTACCAAATTTTCCTACCCATGGTGCTCCGCTGGCGCGCTTCGCGCGCGAGAGCTCTGCTATTATCCTTCGTAGTTTGATTAGACGAAGTTGTTATAAAGAGGGAAGGATGGTGAAAAGCCGATCACGTGACCTTTAACTTGAGTAATCAACATTAATTCGAGAAAGATAAAGAAAACTGTATAATTTCAACTGCATGAGACCAGAGAGACCATATTAATTTATGCAAATACCGTAAAATTCCGAAAATAAGCCCCGGGGCTTATATCTTTCAAAGACCCTTTTTGAGGGGCTTATTTTTGGAGGGGCTTATGTACGGAGGGAAATTTGCGTTTCAAAATCGATTGGGCCAGCTTGTAGTGGGAAGGAAATTCACCATTTTTGCTTTGTTTTACTTTGTAGTCGAGAGCAAATTCCATGTACAAGCCCCATGGGGGGCTTATATACGGAGGGGCGATTTAACGGAGGGTTTTTTGCGTTAAGATTTTGAGGGGCTTATATTTGGAGGGGCTTATTTTCGGAATTTTACAGTATATCGGCGTTTCTGGCGTCCACACTTTTGTATCGTCTTCTAAATCTTAAACAAGTTACTTCTCAGGAAGGTCGCCTCAAAAGCGATGGTTCAGGAGTTTTACAAAACGAAAATGAAAGTGTTGTGTCAGAAGCCCATGAGTCTCCTGGGTTGTATGAATAATCTGACGGAATCGTTCGGCACTGAGTAGCGAGAAATAATATGAATTGTCTAGACATCTAAGACTGTAATAGCTCTAGAAGGTGTTTTTAAAAATCTAATTTTTTGGAAGCTTGAAGGGAACTTCGTTTTAAAGCACGTATTGATATATTACTGAACCAGAAACAAAGAAAAAGGTTTAGGAGACGTGAGTTCGAGAGGTGGGGAAATTAAAAAAAGAGCGCTAGCTCTCCTTTCCTTAGCCCTTCGCTCGCGCTTCTCTCACAGCTTGCATCGCTCGCCATAAATGAAGAGCTTGCTGGCGGGCTATGGTTCCTTGTAATACCATCGAAAAAAGTTTGAAATACATCTGCGTGAGTCGCTTTCGCAGCCAATTAAAATCTTAACACTTCGCGAAAAATATTATATTTTATCATTTAAAAACACCTTTTATTAGTTACTGACTTGCAGGTATGATATCTGTCAGGCTAAATAAACGGCTGATTAGCATTGTTTTTATTGACATAACTAGTGCAGCTGCAACCTCAAAAAGTTGCCAGTTGAATTAACGGCAGTAGCGATATCAACTGAAGTGAAACAAATTTAACGTCAAAGTTTTGAAGATATTGTACCGAGAATATCTCAAATCGCGTAAGAATATTTCGGCTGTGTAAGAAAGGATAGTCAGACTAGCATATATGGAGGAGGCTCCTTTGAAGAAGTTATTACTACGTCTTACTGGTTTTTCTATTTACGTGCTCATCGGTGGAGTGGTTTTTATGCAAATCGAAAAAGAGGAAGATCAAAACGCTGCTGAACAAACGGATGATTTCCTGCTCAAGTGGATGAAGACATATAACATTTCCAGAGAAAATGTCACAAACATGTTACAAGATTTCCAAAGTTTGAAAGAGAATGGATACAAACCATCATGGAGCTTTATTAATTCAGTCTACTTTGTTCTGCAGCTCCTCACTACAATAGGTAAGGGTTGAATACTTCCTTTAATTTATTTTTTTTCTTGTGTCAAATTACACAATTGATAAAAGGGAAAGATGTTTTTAAAAAATGATCAGGATAAACCAATATATCGTGGCTTCAATAAAGCATAACTATCTAAAATGCGGTGAACATCAAATTTTGAAATGTTTTTTGAGGGGGGGAGGAGGCACTTTTTTATTTGGCCTAAACGGGTGAGCCTCTAAACAAGGAATGATTTTGATCAGGGTCTTGAGTCTTAAAGAGGGTATACAATTTCACCATTTCGCTTCTTGAACTGGGTGGTTTTTGTTTTGAACTGGAAGGTTGGCGATGAGCGGTCTACATTTGCGGCACCAACATTTTTTAAAAATATCTTATTGCGTGATTTTAGTTGGAAAAATTAGTTTATTCTGTATGTACAAACGAAAGGAATCAGGGTAATAAAGTAAGCTCTCTTTTCTTGAAGTGACTAAGCACAGTTTCTCTGACATAAACATTTGTTTTCGCGCGCGCCAAAGACTGACGTGGTCTGGAAAAATGAAAACTTCGTTGTTTTCGCCCCTTGAAATGCTTTATCCCTCTACTGTTAACATTTTTACTATGGGAAGACATGCAGCCAATGGGATTTTCTAGTAAAAATGTGAGGACCAGCTGAGAGAAATGGCCAGAAGTTGTCTGTAGAAGTTTATTCCGTTTTCGTCGCTTTTGTCACATCGCATGATCCCGGCGCGCGCACAAGTTTTGAGCATGCGTACTTAGGGAAAAATGTGAGAACGATTTTTTGTTGACTTTCATAGACAGAGCTTAAGCAACTAAAACGACGACGACAACGACGACAACGACGACGTCAAGAAACAATTGTTTTTATGAAGAAAACAACAGCTCTGCACGCGCATTTCGCTTTTTAGTACATTTCTTTGACGTCCACCGGACGGCTACGACGTGAAACCTCCCAATGCGACGTTTTATGGAGGACGTAGACATACGACGACAAATTTTCCTTTCTCTATTTGAACATGGAAAAGTCCTTAAGAATTCAACTCCAGGAAAGTCGCCTGCATTTGACGAATTGAGCGGTTCCAAATAGACGCGATAAAGTTTGAAAGGATGCAAATACATTTTTTTAGTGATGTTTTCACTGCCGTTGTAGTCGTTGTTGCTTAAGCTCGCTGAAAGAAACGACGATATCTCAAAATCTACTCATTAGAATTTGACAACATTTGGCAAAATTCTTGTCAATATCGCCCTTTAAGGCCGAGGGGGACACCTGTCTCTGAATAAATTCATAAGGCAAAATTTTGCTTGTGCTACTTCTTTTAAAACGCTTATATCTCGGCTGTTTTAGAGGCGATTTCGATAAAAATTTTACAGAAATAACACTTAGCTGAATAGGGCTCTACAATGACAAAATATAAGCAAAGCTTTGAAAAATGTGTAAATAAAATTCAAAGGACGCAAGACGCCTACAAATTTTGGAGGAAATTACCGAAATTACGTCATCGATAAACTCACTTGTGCCTATGGAAAATAAACCACTCGGGTCCCGGATGTAGTTTTTTATGAATTTTACTAGTGGTATATTTTACAGTAAAACACTTGTGTCTATATAATAAAACCTAATAAACGTAGTGTCTTAATTTATAAATATATTTTGTCCGCGACAAATTTAAGCTTTATACCTGCAACGAGTCTGATCTTAAATAACACCCCAATGAATATTAACGACTCACATCACTGGCATGTATACGTACCAAACTGTGTTCAGCCACCTTAAACAGGGCAGCGAAAGAAAGATTTTTGTCGTAAAACAGGGTCAGGGTTTGAAGGCCTGCGCGGCACACCTCTGCCAAAACATCCGGGGTTTTGTTTCTTCCCTAAAATTTCACATTTACCTTGAACAGCGACCGCAAAGTCATATTTGCAAAAAACATAACCCTTAATATTGATTCGGAAGCAGTTCACTTACCCTCTGTATATGCTGCAGCGTGCAGCCACGTCGAACGAAATCTGTTGTGCGCCACTTGTTGTTGCTGTAGTTGCATCATGACCCCAAGGAATTTATTATTTGTTCTTTTCATTACATACTGCTGCCTGAATTTACCCAAAAAATGTCAATAATGTTAAGGCAAACTGATTTTTCGAGTCAAGACGTAAGGTTTAACATGTTACTGAAAACTAAGAACGAGAAGTCCAAAGACTACTGCAAAGGTGATTTAAAACAACGTGTATTGTTTTTTATAACAATATTTCGGCTGGCCATACCAGCCTTCTTCAGGTTTACAGATGTACTGAAAACTGTTTTCCGTACGGTTTTTGTTGACAGGTTATGGCAACATAACCCCTGCAACAGCTGGTGGCC
Organism: Porites lobata; assembly: GCA_942486035.1. Taxonomy (NCBI): domain Eukaryota; kingdom Metazoa; phylum Cnidaria; class Anthozoa; order Scleractinia; family Poritidae; genus Porites; species Porites lobata. The sequence goes on from CALNXK010000133.1 coordinate 1,555,016, forward strand.
AGGTTTTTACCATTATCTACGCATTTCCTGGAATCCCAATCACTCTCCTGGCATTGCGTGCCGTTGGAAAATTGGTCAACATCGGTTTAAAAAAGGCAAACAGACCCCTACACAGAAAACGTCACGGTATGGCCTGCCCAGAAACCCAATGTCCTTTCCTGGAAAAAGCAAATATGTGCATCAATTTATGTTGCTTCGTTTTAACTTGGGTGGTGGTAACAACAGTCCAAGCGCGTTTGGAGCCAGAGAAGTCTGTTGTGTTTATTGTTTATTCCATGTTCGTGACGTACTCCACTGTTGGATTTGGCGATTTTATCCCGTTTGAAAACCAAAAATCCATTTTTATCGTATTTGTTCTGCCTGGCCTGTCCTTTTTATCGGGTTTGATTGATTCTGTTGTCGCTTACTTGGAAAAAAGCAACGTGTTAGGAAAGCGTTGTTATAAATGTGTGAGTTGCCTGGGAGTAAAAATGAAAGCAAAAAAGGCAAGAATAAATTCCGCCGAAGCGGTTAAGGCCCAAGAAAATCAAGATACAGTAGAAACGGATATTAATGCAGAGCACGCCGTGTGAAATATTCAAAAGAAAACAAAACAAACAGAGGTATAAGCAAAGGAACATGGACACAGGAACAAAGTATTAGGTGGCATTTCAGCTTCAACGAAAGGATCGGAGCGAACTGTGAAACAAAAACAGATGATTCAGTTGTAAAAGATCACAAGAGCAATGCCCGAGCCCGGATGGGCAAAACAAGAGAGGACCTTGGGACCAATTATCTCCTCTCTTCAGGCAAAACTGAAGAAAGAATACCGAAACTGGTTTTTCTCGGGCCAATTTTTTTTTCAAGTTTGACGCAATTTGTTAAGGTGTGACTTAACAGTGCCAGGGAATTATCTAAATCTACAACATGCATGGCAATTTCTTTGTATTCAAAGGCATTCTTTTTCTCGAATTTTGAGGGCTGGCTGTGATTGATTCTTGACGGAAGGTTTTTCCAGTTTTGACTGAGGGATTCGGCGCCGTAGAATTCTGCATAAAATGGGAAACCAACTCAAATGTCAGTGAACTGGCATGCAGAAAGGGGCTACCTCTCTGTACATCAGTGCAGGATCAAACCACCCCGGGGGGGGGCACTGCCACATATGGGCAATATAGGTATGTGCCGCTGTGAAGGGTATGGTTTTCAAGCAGTTTACTCTAGGATAGGGTATATAAATCAGAGCGTTTGGGTCTAGAATAGGGTATCATTTTTCAGGAAACTGATCAGTTGGGTGAAGATTTTATCTAGACTAGGGAAACAGCTACTCTAGGATAGGGCGGATTTGGGGAGTTTACTCTAGTATAGGGTAGCAAAATTCAGCTGAACTAGCTCTAGTATAGGTTAAGGGTTCCAGGGTCCCAGCGGCACATCCCCACCCAGAAATTCCTAAAGTACCCCCGGGCAAACCACTAACTTGTTAAGCAAATAAACTGGCACTACCTCCTCACGTAGGAGCAGTTTCACAGGCCGTCTCTGTCTCATATCTTTCTGTTTTCAATACCTTTTGTCTGTCAATTCTTAATAGACTTAAAAATGAGAAATATAGTGATAAAGTAAACCTCTTTTTATTAGATTGTGAAAGGTTTGAACCCAGGAGTCATTTCATAAGTAGTTTGAGTTTGATCGTCCGGGTGAACGTAGTCCTGAATAGGACTGTTCTTGTTGACAATGACTGACGTTTCGACAACCTGTGCGGTAGACATCTTCAGAGTCAAAGTGAGTTGTATGACTTTAGTTGATGTTATTAAACTCTAGTTATTGACCTGATTAGCCAATTAAGTCGCCATGTTATTTGGTCGTCTGTCACTTAAGCCGTGATGTTATTGGCTATGAAGACTCGCAATTTCATTGATACTTCTCGATTCGTCTATTGTCACACAGTTAAACAGTCGTCTATTGTTAGTCAAATTGGCAGTTGTCCCGTCGTTCTCTCCTAGTTAGTTTTGCTTAATTCCGTCAATAAGTCGTTTGTACGGTACCGGTAACTGTTGACTACGATTCAGTGGCGTTTGTTTTAAGATAGTAAATTACCTTTCTAAACCTTTCTTCTACCTTTCGCTTTATGGCCTGTATTCAAATACAAAGCCGAGTGCAAATGCGTTTTGGTGGGCATTTTTTCTTCCCCCATTTGAGTACTTTACCAAGGCCGGATTTTCCTGGCAGCCATGGAGCGAATACATGTCATATTTTGACAGCTCGCGAAGACACACGACGACACACGCGACAGGGACTCGAATAGTTCGCGCCAAAATGACTTCATTTGATGCGATTTTTTCCAGGGGAAGCAAATGGAGCTCCGCTCTCTCACTCGCTTTTGCCGCAGAAAATATAAAAAATCTACCGTTCGCGCTTCGTGCTCGTGAAAAAGTTTGAGCTCGACTTGTAGATAAGTCTAATATGATGCTTGTTAGGCAAAAATTGAGCCTGGAGGTTCAATTCACAATTTCTTATTTGCTCGATCCTCCAGAAAAAAAGGCAAGGCCTTCGGAAGGACACTAAAAACTCGGAATCACTTCTTTTGCACCTGCAGGTTTTGCGATTGTATTCTCATACTTTTCCAGAGAGCAAAAACACACAAACGTACAAGGGCATTATTGTTATTATTACTTATTTTCTTTTTATCGGGAAGCAGCTGGTGGTGGTTCGGGTAATTTGCAGTTGTTTTCAGTATAAAACTTCTTTAGCCATACAGTGTGTCTGATTTTTGCGACCAGTTTGATTTTCTGCCCTGAAGCTGTCACTGTATTGCCATTTTGAAGTAATTTCTTTACCACCGTTAGTTTTCTTGGCGAGTAAACTGGCAGACTAAATAAAATGGAATCGAAACAGCCCCGACACAGCCCCTTTAATCTTTGATACTCCAGCATCAATCAGGAAGCGGCAGCGATGGACGTCTTACTGCATTATTCACTAGATTGCAAAGCAGGACTTGGGCCCCGTTTCTCGAAACGCCTAGCCTGCGTAGAAAGCGTTTGCAGTCGAGTTATAGCGCGAAAGTTGGAGCGGGAGCAAAAAAAATGTCATTCCTTTTTTTTTTATTCTTGTCCCAACCTTCTCGACGAACTCGCGCGGAAACGCTTGCTACGCAGGCTACGAAACGCCCAGAAACTTTTCTGGCCCGAAGGCAAATTTTAAAATCAAAACTTGTTGAATAGGGGCACATGTACAGTCACAGTCAGAAACCAGTCGTTTCGTTAACTGATAGTTTCATAGTTTCATGCTAATTTGTAGAGACTATAGAAATCAAATCTTCGCATTACTTATTCATTTTGCCTTTGTCATGATGATACCGAAACGTCCGCGCAAAGGTATTCACTTGAAGAACTTGTGATCCTTTGTTATTATGGTAATTTGTAGAGACGAAAGTTTCATTGTATCATATTTTCAAAATCATTGAAACTTTGACCTTGAATGTAAACACAGCACACACAAAACAGCTTTCAGGACTCGAAAAGTTACCAATATTTATCCAATGTAGACCCTTTGGATAAAGAAGAAGTGACAAAGGACGGGCACCTTTTCAGGTCCCACCTTAACACGATCCAGACATGTTGGATTTGCAGTTTCCGATCGGATTCTTGGGAAAGCGGTTTCAAAAAGATGAGCAGGTTTCAGTGGGCAGTTCAGTGGTTTCGTGTGGAGAGTTATATGAGGTATATAAATAGGGTGGGTTTTCAAGGGTTAGAATGTAGAGAAAAAGGCAATGAAAACTGCTATAAACACATTTTACGGGGTATCTCAGACTAATGCAAAGAGACGTACCTTATTACATATTAAATAAATAAATTTATTTGTTTGTATTTATTCATTTATTGACGAGATTTTCATCAACCAAACAAAAGAAACAAATCCAAATCAAGTCATGAGCAACTGTTCTATTTACAATTTTAAAAGGCCGAGCAAAACAAGAAAAAGTCGCTCGGTTTTCAGCCAGAGAGTATTTGTAGGTAAATGAAATTGAAAGAATGCCTTTTTGGACAAACCTACACATATCCACGCTCCCTCCTAACCCGCAAGTACTACGCAAGCAGAAAATCCATCTCTGTATATAGTGCTGATGCATGCGAAAAATGGCGTCTATCGAAGGAGATAGGGTCGCATCGCTATGTCTCTGTTAACGACGGGCGGAAAAGTATGTATTGAGTGCCCAAACAACAGCAAATGAGAAAAAAGATAAAAAGATTATGGCTGTCTTGTTTCGGTAAATTGTGGGAGTTTACGCAATAAGGAGGACGAAGGAAAACGAAACGCTGTGGCTATATGGCTGGTAACCGGTCAAGGTTTTCAAAACACAAAATGACCGGCAGTCCGGTATTTTCAATAAATTTGACTTATCTAAAAATCCCAACCAATCTAAACTATCGTATGTCGATTAGGAAACTAGCGATCCTGAAATGCTCTATACATCTCAAGTCTAGCGTTTGGTTCACGCTGGTTTCAGAAAACGAAACCATGTTTTGTAACACTGAAAACTTTTTTCAGGTCGACTGCCGGTCAAAATTGTCAAAACACTAAATGAACGGCAGTCTACACTGCTAGCAGAGTCGCTTCGATCTTTCCTAGATAAGTCGGGAAAGAAGAAAGAGGAAAAAGGAAAGAGGGAAGAGGAAAGAGGAAAGAGGAAAGAGGAAGCTGAAAAAAGTTCTAAGTGTCACGAAACATGGTTTCGTTTTCTGAGCCCAGCGTAAACCAAACGCTAGACTTGAGATCTATAAAGCATTTCAGGATCGCTTGACTTTTCTTAATCGACATACAATAGTTGGGATTAGTAGTGGTAGATCATTCTTAGATAAGTCAAATTTATTGAAAATACCGGACTGTCGGTCATTTAGAGTTTTGAAAACCTTTACCGGTTACCGGCCAATTATAGCCACAGCGAAAACGAAAACGTGAAAACGCTCTAAATTAACGTGATTTTGTGTTATTTTACACTTTATCGCGTTTATCTAGCCGCTATCAATCGGTCAAATGTTGGTGAACTTTCCTAGGGGTTGAATTCTTAAACGCTGTATTTTATCTTCAAAAAGGAAAGGAAAATTAAGCGTCGCGTGTTCACGTCCTCCATAAAACGTCGCATTAGGAAGTTTCACGTCGTAGTCGTCCGGTGGACGTCAAAGAAATGTACTAAAAAGCGTGATGCACATGATGCAGAGCTGTTGTTTTCCTCATAAATCAATTGTTTTTTGACGTTTACGTTCTTGCTGTCGTCTTAAGCTCCGTAATATATCGCTTACTGTCAATAAATCTAAAAGAAGGAAAACATCAATTATGAATAGAAACTCCATTTCATTTACAATAAAATAAAAAAATGTTTTAATTCGTTATATGTTCTATTTGTTTTCTTTTTGAAAAGTACAGATTGCAGGGAAGAGCAGAGGTTTTAGAATCCCCGATCTGAAATGACGAGTTCGCGTGATCGCGTGTACTATTTGACAAAATACAATACAGGCACGGAACAGTCGAAATAAACAAAGTGTGCCGTTCTTAACAAGAGAAGTGGTTTCTCGGCAATATAGTTCACTACTCCTTTGTTCCTCTTTTTACAATCTTTTTGTTAGTTTAACGAATCCAACTCAATGGTACTTTTTAAGAGATATCTTGCTAGCTTCCAGCATAACGCAAATTAGTTTTTCTCTTGTAATCTCTTTAATGAGTTTTGAAAAATATCGACCAAACAATCTGACAAGAGTGATGACGTGACATCACAACTATCAGAAGGTCAAGGAATAAAAAGAGCGATCTATCAAGTGGTCAAAACATTTCATATCAGGGAGTGCCACTAGAAGAAGCGCAAACAAAATGGATCGTGTCGTGCCACTAGCCATCTCGCTCTTCGCGTTCTTCTTTCTGAACTTTTCACAGGCAGAAAAAGAACCGCAGACAGTCATTCTCGTGTCCATGGACGGAATGCCATGGAATCTGATTAGCGGGGAGTTTGCAAAAACACCAAACCTCGACAGAGTCGCGAAAAATGGGGTGACAGCAAAGTACATCAAGACAGTAGTCCCGAGCAAAACATGGCCGACGCACGTATCATTCGTCACTGGTTTGTATCCTGAGTCACACGGGTTGGTTTCCAACAAGTTTTGGGATCCAGTTTACGATGAAACGTTTATCCTGGAGTATGACTGTACGACTTTTGACCCAAAATTTTACAACGAATCCGAACCTATATGGCTGACACTGGAGCGTTCAAAGAAAAACAAAGGCCGCAGTGGAGTGTACTTTTGGCCGGGCTTTGGCGGCTGGAAACCAATTCCCAGCTTCTACAGACACCCGATTTGTAAGCTGAACTGTAGCGCTGTTGATCCTAAAGACCTCCCTAGCCTACGCAACAAGACGCGAAGCTCGTTTCCACCCTACGAGCACTGCTATCCCGACTTTTTTAACGAAACTGAGACATTTCCTCGTCGAGTCGACCGTGTCATTAGCTGGCTAAAATCTGATGATCCTCCTCGCTTTGTCGCGTTGTATATTGATGCACCGGATTGGAAAGGTCATTCGGGCGGCGCTTTGTCCAAAGTCTACAAAGACTCCATTGAAGAAGTGGACCGGGATGCTGTGGGTTATCTCATGGACCAGCTTAAGAATGTGTCGTTAATTGACAAAGTGAACGTGATCTTCGTAAGCGATCATGGCATGGTGAACGCATCTTCAGAACGAGTGATCGTTTTGGAAAACTACATCGACCCGTCAACATACCGACTGGTAGAGGGTGGAACCATTGGGCACATCTGGCCAAATGAGGGCATGTTAGACGAAATCTACAACAACCTGACGAAACCCAACACTCCTGATCACTTAGCTGTGTACAAAAAGGCAGATATCCCTGACGAATACCACTGGAAACACAATCGGCGTATTCCGCCCCTTTACCTTGAGCCAGACCCCGGGTGGACTTTAGCCAAGACCAACGCTTCCGTCAGACAAGGAACATGGGTCCGAGGGGATCACGGCTGGCCACCACAGAAATCGAAGACGCATTCTATTTTATTCGCCCAAGGGCCTGCATTCAAAGTGGGTTACGAGATAGAGCCCTTCTCTATTCTTGATCTTTATCCAATGATGTGCGATTTACTGGGTATAGAACCTCGCCCTAACAACGGAACCATGGCAACTGTGAAGAAGATGTACAAAGACGAGCCTGACGACGAGCCTGACGGGGAGAAACCGACCGCTGGTCAATGGAGCGTGATCACGTGGTCATCTCGTGCTTTAGTTGCCGCAGGTGCTGTTGCTGTTATGATGGTGTTGTGACATTTCTTCTAAGTTTGTTGTCGTTTGTTCATTTCTAAGCTTTAGTTCGCATACTGGACAGTATGAAGTACAGAGATGTGAATAGGTTACTCTTTTCTAGGGCCTGGAGTACATTGTATAAAACTTGCTATTTAGCAGCCATGATTGTTAATTGAGTGTTAACTTGTTAATCCTTATTCATAACAAGCATTCATTGCAGAGAAACTTGTATTAAGCGCGCGGAAAACCGTTTCGGTAGGTCCTGAACTTCTCCATTTAAAAGTTTCTTGTTAAACGAACCGCCTGTATTTAGCAGACACCCACGGGTGTTAAAGGAGCTGTGCCATAAGATGTATCAAAATGCAGACAGTTGGGATCGCCAGCAAATTGAGTTGAACATGTACTGTGTAACTGCTCAAAACAGTAAAATAAGTTATAAATAAAACAGTAGATATAAAAGTAGGCGACAAACTTGAAGAAGATCGAAACGGATTGCGACTGTGGTTTTTTAAAACTTTAAAAAGTTTATCTCGTTGTTTGTAACGTTTGAAAAATGCTCAGGAGACATTTTTGTCCGACAAGAAGCTGTGATTTTGTCTGATTTATAAGTAATTTTTCAAGTTCAATTATTAGCAAAATGAAAAAGAAAGCCGTGACAAAGTCCTTTTTAGCGGACACTAGAGAATTCTGATTGCTTTCACCAGGACTTTTTAGAAGCTTGTTTTTTAAAATGGCACTATACTTTAGAATGTAACATTTTATTAAAATGTGAAACAACGATTATGAGGCTAGCTGCTAAGCTAAGCAGTTGTTATCATTTTGTTGTCTTAGTTTCTACTGATGAAGCCCAGGATTCGAGGAACCTTTTAAAAATAACTTGCATTTTTTGTTTTTTTTTTTATTGACGACTTTTAATGAATTTTTTGCCATGCCTGAAAGGACGCAGTCGTTTCGTGCGAATACTCTGAACTAAAATATAAATTTTCTCTTTTGAATGGAGGTAGAGCGAAATTTAAAGCTTGTGTCAACACGGCGGCGGAGAGGTAGCCTATCGCGTAATATTGGGTGACTGCGTTATATCGCGTTACTACCCAGGGTCTGAGGGATCGCGAGAGTGCATTACGTCACGAACTCTGCCTCACTAGACACCAAACGCTCGAGGGTCCTCGAGCCTTTTCAAGAGTATACAAATGGGGACAACAACTAGTATTTGCCCTGTAATTTGCTTCGTTTTCTTTTGCATTTTCAACGGCATCTCTTCCAAAGAAGAGAAACGAGCGAACAAAGACACCGTGATTATGGTCTCCCTGGATGGCATGGGATGGCAGTTCATCAGTGGACAGTTTGCCGGTACTCCAAACTTAGATGCAGTGGGTAGGAACGGAGTTCGAGCTAAGCATACTTTCAATGTTGTCCCAACAAAAACTTGGCCCACTCACCACTCCTACCTAACAGGTCTTTACCCAGAAAGCCACGGTATTGTCTCCAACAAGTTCTGGGATCCACTTTACCAAGAGATGTATATTTACGATTACGACTGTTCGTCGAAGGATCCCAAGTTCTATAAGGCTGCCGAACCGATCTGGCTGACGCTACAGAAACAAGGAGGAAAGAGCGGGTTATATTTCTGGCCCGGAGAGGAAGGCTACACCGAAAAACCCACGTACTATGAGAAACCCTTTTGCCTTGTGAATTGCAGTGCAATTGATCCAAAGGATCTGCCTAAATACAGGAACAGAACACGCCCCCGGGGGGGACTCCCTTATGAAACAGACGGGGATGCTCGTCGTCTCGCTTAGGGGTGTAAATTTTGGATTTTGGTCTCGCTTAGGGTGTTCCGGGCAAAGCGCCAATATTTTAAGCCGCCAGGGTCTCGTTTAGGGTTCCGCGAAGAACTTGAGATTTATATATGACAATGCTTTTAAAAACTACTTTTAGATAAAAGCATTCGATGATTAGTCTTTATATCATTAAAACTTGTTGCATGTCGTATTTGTATGTTTTTAAGCGGTCTCTTTTAGGGGTCAAAATTTGCTTAAGCCACGCCCAGATTGGTCTCCTTTAGGGGTCACAAAAAGCTTGAGCCACGCCCAGATGGTCTCCTTTAGGGGTTAAATTCAAAATTTCCGACGAGCATCCGCGTCTGTTTCATATGGGAGGTCCCCCCCGGGAACACGCCCCACATGGCCGAGTTACATCCACTGTTTTCCTAATTACACTGAGCCATTCAAAAGCCGGTTGGATAAGGTAATTAACTGGTTAAAATCTAAGGAACCACCCCAGTTTGTAGGGGTGTATATTGATCACCCAGACTGGGAGGGTCATGACTACGGCTCGCATTCCAAACAGTATAAGGAAGCCATTGAGAAGGTTGATCGAGAGGTCGTTGGTTATCTGACTAAGCGCTTGCGTGATGTTAACCTCATTGATAACGTCAATTTAATCTTTGTCAGCGATCACAGCTTTAATAACATTTCTTCGGCCCGTCAAATATTTTTAGATGATTATCTCGACCGATCCGCGTACATGATGACAGAAACAACAGCTCTGGGACATATCTGGCCAAACGATGAGAAACAGGAGGAAATATTTGAAAATCTCACAAAGGTAAAGAACCCACACATGAAAATTTACAAGAAACAAGACATCCCCGAATCATTCCACTGGAACCACAATCGCAGAATACCCCCCATATTCATTGATCCCGAGTTGGGTTGGTCTGTCACACAATCCCGCGGGAACCCAAACACATCGTGGGTCTGCGGGACACATGGTTGGCCACCGCAGGAAAATCAAAGCTATCCGATCTCTTTCGCACAAGGTCCTGCTTTTAAGAAGGGTTTCGAAGTTCAGCCGTTTAATATAGTTGATTTATATCCTTTGATGTGCCATGTGCTCGGAATTCAACCACAACCAAATAACGGCTCATTTGAAAATGTTCGAGTTATGCTGCGAGAGAGTCCAGGCGAAACTCCGACTTCTGGACTAGAGAGAATATACCCAAGGGCGTGGTTTGCTCTGAGCGCTTTATCTACAAGAGGCAGGCGTGAAATCTAACACAGGTGACCCGAGCTCCGCAAATGATCTAACAGACGTTTTACGTTTGTATTACCCTAACCCTTACGTCCCTACCAAATAAACGCCCCGCAAAACAATTGCTCCAAATTACTACCTTAGGAAATAAAGAAAAAAGGCAAAATAACTGAAATTATTTATTTTCTTGCTTGGTTAACAACAGTTTGCCCATTATACCTTGTTCCACGCCAAGTTCAAGTGAGGAGTTGAGATTTAAAAAAAAAAACAAATATGTATCTCTAAATTGGCCTAGAAACATCACTGGATGGACTGGATTGTCTACTGTTTGCAAACTGTGGTGATATAGTCGCTGAGAGAGTATCAGTTTCAGTTTGTTACGGTCAGTTTTAAACGCCTCCAATCTGTTAAATGCTCCCGCTTGCGCTCCTAAAATTCAGGCCGGGCACCCAACGTCAATTTTCCGAAAATATCTGTTAGGAAGATGATTTGACATCTAGAATTTTCGAAACATTTGTTGTAAAATTTCTTCAGCTTGTCTGCCTCTCCTAGGATTTTGAACATCTAAAAAATGGTATAATTGCCCATTTTTAACGGATTTTTACCCTAAAAAGGTCAGCTAGAATTTTCGGGAGCCTTTTTTCTGGCTGAAATTTTCGAAAAGGTAATTTTTGATCCCTATAATTTTCGGATCACTAGACTTTCAGGTAGGAAATCCGAACAGATTAAAAAATTTTTAGGGGATAAAAATATAGACTTCGAGTAGTCCCCCATTTGTCCTCAGGGATAGTAGAGCGAGCGAAACGCGAGCGGGCGTGAAAATCACCCCACGCGAGAAAAGGCGACACGCCGCGTGTCGCCTTTTCTACCTATATCTACCGTTTCAATACTAAAATACGCGTAACAATGCTCTGTTTAAGTGGTTTTGAACTATGTTCTCGTTGTGTGCCCCTGAAAATTAATAAAAAGGCCCCGGGCGTCTATTAGATCATTTACAGTACCTTGCACAAGTCCTGATATTGAGTCACCAGGTGGTTTGCCCAGGTAACCTGTGGTTTTAACGGCAGTTTATAAAGGTGTAAAAGCAACCAGGTAAATCCACCAGCAGGTAAATAAAATAATAAATGATACTAACAAACTGAAAAATTTTGAAAAAGGAAGTAAGAGTAGCCCGCAGTGCTTCTAACTGTGAATAATTATAATTCTTTAGCTGATGTAAATTCCCATTATATCATTTTTAAAATCTTTTTTTCTTGTGTCACAGACTGAAGAGTCACACCACTCTCATTGAACTACTAAGCTTTATAATACATTATTTTGATGATAAATGGTAATTTAAGTATTCATAATTCTATACATCATAACGGTAAAAAATATTAGATTTGGGCAGCATTTTCATGTTCTGGAAGTACCCTTTTTTAACATATGCAACCCAGGATAGAATATGTCTGCTTTCTTTACAAACATTCTTTCACATATTTAAGTTGTTTTAAAATGTTTGTAAAGAAAGCAGGCACATTCTATGCTGGACTGCATAATTTATTCAAAACAAGATAATACTTTTCAGTTTTGTGTCCAAAGTGGACTTAACCAAGTCATAAATTAACAGAAAAGAGAAGTGATCTGAAGTGACCGTCCAAACTGACTATGTCACGAGAATCAAGTTGTTTTAAATCATAAAATTATTTTTGGAAGCTGTACAAAGTTAATGTTACAAATTTCACTCACTAAGTTTGGTTAAAAATTAATTCATATTTCAAGGCTGTGCTCTAACAGCGCCAGGTGGCCACTGGTGCGTTAAGTTTGCTCCTTGGCAATTACAAAATCTTCGTTTTTGCATTAAAATTAAATGCTGGGCACCCTGGAATTCTCAGGTTCAGATCTAGAGCATTGGGCTTCCTAGAATTTTACTTAGAGCACAGCCTTGTATTGACTACCACTTTAAAATTGGGTTAGCTTGGTATTTCTTGTAATCCTCTTTCTTGAAAAGAGAGATTTCTGTTTCATGTTCTGTTGAGAAGTTTAAGATAAAATTATGTATAATGGTATACAATAATTTATTCATTTTTTTGTTGTTGTTGAATTATTGAGTCGGGGGGGGTAGAGTGGAAGGCACATTATTGCAGGACAGAACAGGGTTTCATCACCATTATATAGTGCATCTGTTCTGGCTGATGTCAGATTGACGCTGATCATTAATGCCTATTATTCAGGTGAAGAGCTAGTACATTTTAAATATGTACAATAGGCATGAAAAAGAGAAAAGCTAGATTTTCCATTTATGGTTTACCATTGGAGACCAAGAAAGACAGCTAAAATCTCTTTTCATATGATCAGAGAGTAAAGGGAATTGAAATTTGAATTTTTTTCATAGGGATAAATATTAAATGAAATGAAACTTAATTTCACTCACCAATTCCATTGTCATGAAGACTGGAGTCTAGTTTTAAAATGAGGGCCTCATCATTTTCTGTGTTTATAACTGGATCACTTGTCTAAAAAGTCAATTTATTTTAAAGTAATTATAGAAAAGAAAACAAAATTTACTTACTAGGTATATTACATTTTCAAAAAACATCAACAACAACCTAAGCTTAAATTCCTAGAACAAAAAGTGATCACTCACAGGGGGTGTTTCTTGGTTTTGGGAACCAACTTGGTTGGCTTTTGTGTTGTGGTGTGGGAATTATTGTTCAGTATCTTTTAAATCTTCTGTGTTGCATCATTTGGTGATTGCACCTGTCCCCAACTCAATTACACCAAATATAACATTACAAAAAAAAAAGTGCGCACCCTGATTGGTCAATTACTCATTTACTATTTGCCCATGGGTGAATGGTGATGAAAGCTAGCACCTGCTCAAAGCCGTACACGCCACTTTCTATGCAACTACAGCACGTTGTTTTTATCTCATGGTTTGCATACAAAAAAGGTAAGATTTCTAAATATAATTATACCGCCTGTAATCATTCTTCAGTCAAGGAACAGCAAAGACTCCTTTCCATATCACTGACACATATGTGTCAGCAATGTGATCAATATGTGTTATGTACAAACTGGTTGTTCTTGACAGTTTAAAATCAGTACAAATTATGTGAAACCATTATCCCCTAACAGTAGTCTTGTTTTCATAAGTTTGATTATACATTTAATGTACCAGAGGTTCAAAGTGCTTTTGCTAGGAACAACATCAGTGTTATGGGTTATGGATAATTATTAGACAGTCCAATCATCCCGATCTCGTTGGGATTCTCCCGATTTTGCTTAAAAGTCCTGAATCCCCACCAATATGCAAACGGGATAGGAAAAATCCCAATTTTGACAATCTTTTCTGATGTTTTCAGATAAATTCTTAGGATACTAATATAAGAACACCTAACAGAGTATACTTAACTACAACTAATATCCAGGAAACATTAATAAAACCAAAAAATATATAATACAATCGAGTACTTGTAGTAAAAAATTACTATTGAAAATAAGCATAAAAATGACAATTGATTTAGCAAACATTTTAGACACAAGTTTGTCCTCTCAGAACACTAGAAATAGCATTTCTAGGCATCAAGTTTTCAAAACTTTCTGGGTAAGCAATCCCCTAGACCCCCTGGGGGCTTGTGCACTTGGCACCTGCGGCATTCATTTGGTCATTAAAAAATATCCCAAATTTACATACCTAAAAGGTTGGACAGTCTGGGATAAGTGACCAGTCATTTAGAAGAGGAGGTGAGCACATGAAGGTTGAAGTACGTTTCCAATTTGTTTAAAACCCAATAAAGCAAACATGAAAGATGTTTGTTGTGAATGACAATAAAGAATAAATTGAACTTAAGTTGGCATTAGCTGCTTGTTGTGCTGCCCTAAAATAATCAATCTTACCTTTGCACCATGAGCTTTATGCTGAATTTTCATTGTATCTGAAAAACAAATACAAGGTAAAAGTAATCCTTACTAAATGAATTTGGCTTTCTAGACATTTATCAGCAACTGAAGAAAATAATTAAAACCAGTTTATAAATAAAAAATGGTAGCAACCAGCAGTAGAGTGCAATCTAGAGGGTATCTTAGGGACTGCCAACTGTTTTGGAATGCCGAGATAAGCCACATTTTCAACACAGCTGTCTTTTTTTTGTTAAAATCAGCCTTATTGCTGGTGGTTATCCTGGCCTGTCTAATACAGCCTGTGTCTCCACAGTGGTGCATGGAGGTATTATACCCCACCAACAGTAGAACCCCCGATAACTCAAGCTTGGATAACTCAAACTCCCCGCTAACATAAACAAAGTCACATTTCTCTTGGGTTTGACCCTTCTTTTCAGTCATTTTTCCCGGATAACACGAATTCCCGCTAACTGGAGCTAAATTTTGTTTACCTTGATAACTCGAATTATGACTTGCATTTCACTACAAATGCCATCCCATTAGCTCTTCTTGTCGTGTCACTAAGACTCACACTACAGCAATTTTCTTAAATAAGTGCAATGAACAGATCACATATTCATTTCCTGTTGTAAAAATGCATAGTTGTGTTACAGTTTCCGATGAGATAAGTTTTAATTGCACTCTGATGTTTACTGACATGCTGAAATATCAGTAAAATCTCAATTATTTACACGACAAATTGAAAATTCAATCGACCTCAATGACTGCAACCTCCTCTAACTTGAACTGTTTTTCTTTCTCCTTCAGAGTTTGAGTTACAGGGGTTCTACCGTACATCTGAATTCCCCCCAAAATAACAAAATGCATTCCTTAATTCTGTGACGTAGATAATTATAACTAAGCCAAGAAAATTTGTACAGGAAATCCGTTTGTGCTATTGCATTTAATATCCATACCACACTGGTTGATGCCTAATAGAATTCTTCAGGGGAAAGTTATAAAAATGGAGGATTTCTTTAGAGGTAGAATAAAAAATTATGGAATTCTTTGGGGGCAGAGATTCCAACCCTGACGATTTTATTGGGAGTCTCCTGATTTGATGTGTTGCCTCCTGGTCTCCGGATTTTTATCAGATTCTCCCAATTTATCATGACGTTCTGAAGACAAGGAAAAAATTGCTTATCTTAAGTATTCACCGTCTCAACACTGTGTGTTGTGCTGACTCATAAGGCCAGCAGTCTATACGGAAGGTTTAGAGTGTTTGTGACAATAGTAGAGAGTATAACAGAACCCATACCAGTGTGGCTCTCCACTGAATGCAGCCTTTATACCTTGTGGACATTAAGTTTACAATAAATTATTGATGATTTTTCGAAGTGGCCATGGTGTAAAAGCAGTGAAAAAAATCTCCCCGTTTGATTCTGAAACGATGGATTAACAACAGCAAAGAATAGCCCAAAGACATTTGTGATAAGAATAAAAACCTTATAGAATACCACAGAAATGATATCAAAATGCAGGAAATGCCACTTGAGAGAAACTCAGTTTGCAAAATTTCCCTAGAGCCTTGGGCACTTCTGTGAGCGCCTTCAGTGCTAAAAAATACTCCCTGTTTTCCCTCAAAAAGGGGTTGGAATCTCTGCAACGCAATGAACAGGTTTTATAGCTTGTTACGAACATCAGTGAACGTAGGTGTACCTACCATAAGCAAAAGTTTTGAAGGGAGGAGGAACATCAGGTCTTTTCTTTATCTCTACAAACAAGTACAATACCTGATCACTAAAAATTCATTGAAAAAAATAAATGGACTGCCTTTTTAAAAAAATTCAGCTTTGCAAAGTGTGTATAAAAACTGTAGGTATTCCGTAAAATCCCAAAAAATTTTTATGCATACATGTTTCGACGCTATTCATATTAACCTATTTGTGAGGAAAAGGATGAAATTGCTGCATGTATAATAAATGTATGGGGTTATACGGAAATCTTCGCAACTTGAATTGTGACCTTTCCTATGTAGTTACCTGTTTTAACGAATTTAATGAAATCCTCAGCAGTTTGATCCAGTAACACGTCTTTGAAAACAACATATTTGATACTTCTATATTCAAAGGATCTTATTAGTCTGACAGAAACCGTAACTGTTGTCTTCTTCGTTTCTTCCAAACTTTCCAAACACTCAGTGCGTTCCGCCATTTTGGATAACCGCGGCAAAGTCTAGTCCCCAGGGTCTACTCGGTTAACGTTCCCGGGAAGGGAAGGGAAGCAATAAAACCACCAAGTTTTCGTTGTGTCTTCCCGTAGTTTTTCAACAAATTATGACCGGGATTGTAGGGTGGCAATCGTTCTCCCTTCCTTTCATGTCACCGTGAACAGATCGAAATTATGACCAGGAACATGTCAAAATTACCTGACATTTCTATCAAAACTGGCCTTACTATAACTACTTTTCTTGATTCGTAATGAGTAAAGTACCATATAGTTCCTTCTTAAGTTTTATTTGACAGAAAAGCATGTGTCTTGTGTTTAATTACAGCCTCTAAAAATAACTTCACATATCCCAGTCAACGCTCTAAGATTCCCTCTCTGAGCCCCCTTGCCCGGGGGAGTGGGAATACTTGAGTTAATTTTTGCTGGGAATGTGCCGCTGGCCTCGCAGAGCCCCTACCCCATTATAGTCTATTCTGTGGCCAATTATAGACCCCATCTTAGTCACTTTTGGGTAAATATGTAATTTTCGCGATCCCAACTTAGTCACTTTCTATTTATGTATCCACCGCATATTGAATGAAGAACACTTTGATCAAAAATAAAACACAAACAGCGGTGAAAACATTGTGAGTTTTCGCATTTTTATAAACTTGGCGTTTCGTATGCTATTCAACATACATTTTCAAAAGTGATCTTAACTGGCCGTTAAAATGACGAGACTATATATACAAAAATTACAAGGGGTCTGGAAATGAGATTAAGAATTTAAAAATTGTTAATGAATACAAAAGGCAACAGCTAATAAAGCACCAGCTTTTCACCACTGACGTTGACATTAAAAGCTGGCTTGTCTGAACAACGTTCCTTTTATCTTACAATGATAATCTGTTTTGCCAGGTGCTAAGATTTCAAAATGTTTATCACCGCTGTTTGTGTTTTATCTTTGATCAAACTACGATGGCCAAAAAACAAAAGTCTCGAAGAACACTTTACTTTTCACCTCCAGTACAAACATTCTGGTACGTTAATGCTATCCGTAAATATGAAGAACTGTCTAACCCCAAAAATCAGAAAATGTGCGACCTTATTCTAGTAACTCTATTGAAAATGCGACCCCATTATAGTCAATCCAGTCGTGAAAATGTGACCTCTTCTAGCAGCACATGTCTATAGAGTACTAATGTGTGACGTCATAAAAATGAAATTTCTGAAATTATAGGATTTGTCAGGATATTCTGAAAGAACGATGTCCAAGAGGCCTACTTGCCAAAAATGAGCATTTGGGGGCAAATTGTCTCTGAGATCGTAGCCCAGTTATGCTTACAAAACTCCATACAAACCCTTCTAAATTTTTTGGGGGGTTTGTATGGAGTTTTCTGAGTATAACTGGGCTACGATCTCAGAGACAATTTGCCGCGAAATGCTCATTTTTGGCAAGTAGGCCTCTTGGACATTGTTCTTTCAGAATATCCTGACAAATCCCATAATTTCAGAAATTTCATTTTTATGACGTCATCACTTTAGTACTCTATTAGCCTCTTATAAGGACGTATGGCCCCGGGTGTTGTTGGCATTGACTGACATTTCGACAACCTGTGCCGGGTAGTCATCTCCAGAGTCAAAGTGACTTGTATCACAACTTAATTGACCAATCAGGCCAATAACCAGAGTTTAATACCATTAACTGACGCTATACAACTCATTTTGACTCTCAAGATGGAAAACGTGGAAACGTCAGTCACTGTCAGCAACAGTCCAATTAAGGACTACGTTCACCCAGACGATCATGCATGCTCAACCTACTCCGGAAATGACTCGTAGCTTGAAACCTTTCACAGAATGTTTTTTTTTATTGGTTTAATCGGCTCTTGGTTAAGGCTACTGTACTTCTAAACATTTATGTTAGATCTCCATTTGAAAGGTAAACACCGATATTAAACCACCAAATATTTTCTGACTGGCGACAGTTTTAAAACCATGGTTTTCATAGAGTCTGATTGCAGAAGTCGCTGGGCTTGACGTATGTAACACAATCTTCTCCATTTCTTTCCTCTTTGCATATGCAGTAAGTTCAGTAAGTAGTTTTTTACCAATCCCTATTTTTCTACAGTGCGGAACGACATACATCATGTGTAATTCAGAAACTCCTGGATCCGGCTTAGGAGTGAGTCTCACCATCCCCACAACTTTACTATTTAACTCTGCAATCCAGATTTGCCCTCCGTCAGACAAACTAAACTTTGTATTTAACCTGGATTTCTGCCAGCTTTTGTAAACGCTAAACCAGTAAATGATGGGGCATACGAAAAATAAAAACGCAAGCAGAAAATATACTGCTAAAATCCACGGTGACCATATGATTGCTGTGAATGAGGCGGGAACAGCTCCTACAGCAAAATACCATGTCACTCTTGACAGAAAAAGCAAAAAGGTATCCTTTGCACTCTCGTTGCTTCCATCTACGAATATTTTCTGACAAGCTGCTCTGTCATAATTTGGCTGGAAGAAGCGAATGGTTACATCAGATGAGATACGGCTGTGTTGCTTTGAACTTGGAAGGGCCATTTCACTCTAAAATGAAACAATTATATTAAATCACAACTGGCGCCATATATTGAAATGTTCAAAGCTTTACCAGGAAGCTTTACGGTGAAACCACTTAACTTTTTACAAATACATCACGTAAAAAAGACAGCGTAATAAACATCAATGGCTTAAAACGAAAAAACTATTTATAAGGTAGAATATAATTTTTCTGACGTTCGTACGTCAAAGTACATGTCCGCGCGGGGATACGAAATTTCTCTTCGAGTGTTGAAAAATACAGTAAAAACACGCAACTAAGAACCTAAAAATTAAGAACCTGTTAGCCTAAAATTGGTCATTTATACCGCCTATAAACAAGAACCTATTTAGCCTAAGAAATTTAAAACAGGTTCTTATTTCCTAAAATCATACTAGTACATTACAGCTGCATTGCAAGAATCATATTTGAAGCAAAAAAAGCAGATTCCCATTGTTGTAAAAATGTTTTTTAAAGAAAAATGAGTGCAAGATATGTAGACTTACAAAGCATACTAAGCAATATGTAGATCAGCACACCATTATGCATTGTTTTTTCTCCAGGATTAAGAACCCATTTTAAGAACCTAAATAGCCTAAAAAAATTCTGTTAACTACCATTTATATAAGAAGCTGTTTAGGCTAACTCTTAAAAATGTAGGTTCTTAGTTGCGGATTTTAACTGTATGCGAACGAGTGAGATATTTTCTACACGAGAAGAGAAATTTCGTAAGTTCAAGCAGTTGAAGTGCAGTATGGATAGAAAGGAGTGCCAGAAAAGAAAAAAAAAAGGGATGCTTATAAGGTGGGAAAGCATTCTAGGCTGACACCTCATCTAGCCCACGTTATTTTTTATTTATTATTTGATTATTAAGTCACAGATCGAGTTGCGCGAGGGTTTTAGCTTGTTTTAGTTATTTTTCGTTTGTTCTCGAACTGATTATTTCGAATTTATCGTGCTTTGTTGGAATACATGCTTAGTAATAGTCGGCAGTAACCTTCCAGTCGTGTAGCCTTCGTACGATGGGCTTTTCAGAACATGAGCCATGATACAGATGTCGTGCCGAGTTTCTTCCCTAGTAGGGTTTTTTCCGGCAGGTTTTTTCTGGCCTCCGTTCTGACAGTATTCTTTGTGAACTGTCGTTCAGCTCTGTTCTAGTTTATCTGACATATATTTGAATGTAATAGAAGTTGTAGTATAACGTATTGTTATTTCTGCCGTGCTTGGCCGAAATAGCCAAAATAAACCTAATGGTCTTTCCGATTCATGTTGTACTGCGGGACGAGGTTGGATGATGATAAAACTGAACCCAAAGCACTACAGACAGGAACTGATTTAAACTTTTTGAAAGCAAGACTGAAATCTTTGCAAATAGCGCTAACTTTTCAACTTTTTGAAATGTGGTTTGAATTACTTAATTAATTTATTTATTTAAAAATACGACGGCGACAGCAACGGCAACGTCAAAAAGCAATGAGTTTAGTTTGCAAAACAACAACTTTGCACGTGCATCACGCTTTTTTGTACATTTCTTAGCCGTCCCTGCAGGACGGCGACGTGAAATGACCAAATTTGAAGCTTTCTACCATCTCTCTGTCTGAACCTAGGTGCGGCCCTCTCTCTTCAGCTCCAACATAAATTCCCTTCTTTTAAGTAACTGGGCGACTCGGGATAAGCGCGAAATGGTTTGAAAGGTTGCGGAGTCTATTTTTCAGCAAGGGTTTCATGGACGTTGCCGTTGTCAAATCGTCATAGGGAGCTTTAGCAACGACGACGGCGACGGCAACGAGGACGTCAAAAAAGCAATAGGTTTATTACGCAAAACAACAACTTTGCACGTGCATCACGCTTTTTTGTACATTTCGTTACCGTCCTTGCACGACTACGAAGTGAAAATGTCTAATTGCAAGGTTTATGGAGGACGTAAACAACCGACGACGAATCTCTTTTTCTCTAAACTTTGAGTGCGGTCCTCAAGAAATTAACTCTAGGGAAATTCGCCTTCACTTGCCATTTTCAGCAAATTGGAATAAACGCGACAAACATTGAAAAAACGGGAATTCATTTTAAAACTGACGTTTTCGCTGCCGTTGCCGTCGTCGATGCTAAAGCTCCCTAAGGTCCCTAATGAAAGAGAGACTGCTCGCAGTGTCACGTGATAGTCCTCTAGGGAACTGCTTCTTATAAATGTAGGCAATTTATTCTTATTCAGGTGCATATTTACGCATAATTAACGATAAGAATCAAAATTCTTTTTGGGCATTATTGTGAAAACAAACACACAAGCTTGAGGGATCAAAAGCTGGAGGGTTGGTCTCATTTGCAGCCGCTCGGATCGGAGTCCAGCTTTTGCTATTTCTGAGTGGCTGTGCTCTCTTTTTTTTCACAATTATATCCTTTTAATGTCTTTACACTTTTGTATCAAGAGCACAATAACGTTTGTTGTTGTTGTTGAGTCACACAATGCTCCACCGGAGCGGCAGTGAAGCGAATAGCTGGCGTTTTCTTTTTCTTTTTTATTTTTTTTGTGTTATTTTTTTGGGTTTGTACTACTGTCAATTCTGGGACGCCAAAGCGAACCAGAATGAAGAAATATTATGAATGAATCATGATAGCAAGTTTTATTTGAGAGCAATCCCCAAAAATGAGCCTTCGGCTGCTGGGTCTAAAGTAGCCTGTGAACAGTACAGGTCACATCACTGCTCCATCGATGAATTACTAGGAAGTGATCTGTAAGTTAGACCTGCAAGCTGGAGGAACCTATAAAGGGAGGAGTTTACGATATTTGAACTTCGTATTGTTATTAGGGAGTTTAAGATACGGCGACTACGGACTACGACTACGGTTAAACATGCTACTGCGCATGATCAAAACCACGTGACTGTTCATTTTACCCGCGTAGTCCTGCGGCTACGGTGAGTTGTTGAGCTGTTTCGCGTAGTCGGGACTACGGAGAACATTTAGCTCGTATTTTGCCGCCTCGGTAATTCAAGAATCTCGTCTTTTCGTAAGAAAGTTTTCAATTCACCTACTTTAAGTGAGGGGGAAGCGAAATATGTAAGTTGTGTCTAATTTCTGCTCAGATTTACGCTTTTAATCCACCGTTGTGACTACATTTTTATCTAGCTAGGCTCATATTTAAAGCAGCTTAGCTGTTTGAATTCAGATTGATGGCCGAGGAGAAGAGAAATCATGCAGGTAATTTACTTTCTCTTCGCACTTGAAAAGTTTCAATGTTTGTTCGAACTGATTAGTGTCTTTCTACTTGTGTAGCCTTTGTTTATGCGAGTTTTTGTATCGCATTTGCTGAATGAAAATGATGTAAACATCTTCGAGACAATCGAAAGTCGGCATTTCAATACTTCAAACCACATCAGCTCAGTAGTCGGAGAAGTCTATCATCTAAATCTAATAAATGAGCTATTACTATTTCTGTCTATTTCTTTAATATTTGACATAAGTATTCATGGGCGAAAAAATAAAACCTGTGCAACCAAAACTTTGTTTACCAATTTCATCCGAGCTACGGTGATGGAACAATCTGTCGGCGAATCAACTTGTAGGCGAATCGACTTGTACGCAATTGCTTCCTTCAAGTATGGAAGAATTTGTTCATTGTTCTAAAGATAAGATCACATATGCAAAACTGACTTGCAATTTTGTGAACTGTGATGAAAACAAGAAAATCTTTGCGTGTTGTTTCCCTCTCCGCCTGTTCTCTCGTAGTCTACTGTCTGTAAAGCAATCTTAACGTTCTATTCTTCTATATTTGCACGACTCAACCCAGTGCTACAAACAAAGGACAACGCTCGTCCAGCCGTAGTTCGTAATCCGTAGTCTCCGTATCTTAAACTCCCTAGTGTTTACACTACAGCATACAATGTACATACCGAAATCGGCTGTGATCGTTTTCACTTGTTATCGGCTGTTTCCACTGACAGTGCTTCTCTCTCTATTGCCAATGGCGCCGAAATACGCGAAATAAAAATCGACCATTGGTGAATCTCTCTGCAAGGCTGCGAGGAACAACGAAATACAAATCCAGGAGATCGAGTCATTACTTCTCGTGATCGAGTGAGTTCATTAGCGCTTAGCCTAGTCGCATAGATGCCATCCTCGGAGACCCAGGGGCGGATAGTGGGGGCGAGGGAAAGTCTAAACGGCCGGAAAAATATGGCACAAAAGAAAAGTAAAGAAAGGCCAGAAGAGCCCCTGGGGACAATGTCTTACCAGACCAGTTCCAAACGGTGGCCGCCGTTCTGGCTTCTGATTGGTGCCAGAAAACTTTGTGTTTTTCTGGCACCAATCAGAAGCCAAAACGGCGGTGACCGTTTGGAACTGGTCTGGTAAGACATTGTCCCCAGGGGCTCTTCTCGCCTTTCTTTACTTTTCTTCGCGCCTTATTTTTCCGCCCGTCTAGACTTTCCCTCGACCCCACTATCTGCCCCTGGGTCTCCGAGGATGCATAGATGCGCGTTTACGTCACAAATACGAAATATCGGTCAGCGGTCAGCGATGATGATGTACGATGGCCCAGGAGTAGTCTCCCTCGCA
The DNA here is from genome assembly GCA_942486035.1 of Porites lobata. Lineage (NCBI taxonomy): Eukaryota > Metazoa > Cnidaria > Anthozoa > Scleractinia > Poritidae > Porites > Porites lobata. Next base: position 1,578,531 of record CALNXK010000133.1, read on the forward strand.
GCCGTTTTTAGTATCGTCACGCAACGCTCCTCCCCAACGCTCCTCTGATTCGTTTTCACTTCTTCCTTGATCATCTTGATTAGTAGAAGACGCAGTTTCTGGACGACTAGAACTTGAACGTCTCAGTTCCTCTCGAACAGCCTGCCTGATGATTGAATCCATCGTCGCAAGGAAATACAAAATGGCTGCCGTTAGATAACAAGTGTTGCAGTAGCGCGAGAGAGGTCTGGTAACCACACAAAAAATAAAACTGGACTGTGTAAAAATTAAAACTGGACTGTGTAAAAATAAAACTGGACTGTGTAATAAAAATAAAACTGGACTGTGTAAAAATTGAAACTGGACTGTGTAAAAATTAAAACTGAACTGTGTAAAAAAATAAAACTGGACTGTGTAAAAATTAAAACTGGACTGTGTAAAAATAAAACTGGACTGTGTAAAAAAATAAAACTGGACTGTGTAAAAATTGAAACTGGACTGTGTAAAAATAAAACTGGACTGTGTAAAAAAATAAAACTGGACTGTGTAAAAAAATAAAACTGGACTGTGTAAAAAAATAAAACTGGACTGTGTAAGAACTAAAACTAGACTGTGTAAAACCATAACTGGACTGTCAAAAACCAATACTGGACTGTGACCCTCCTGGGCCATCGTAATGATGGCCACGTTTTTTGAAGCTGTAGTTTGCGTTGCCTTTTTGTGTCTTTTGTGTCTTTAAATACTTTAGTTTTTTTCGTGTAAGAGTTCCTGTGTAAGAGTTCCTGTTGTCTTTTATTTGAACATGTCAAAGAAAGGAAAGAAGCAAGACGTGAATGACGATAGGAAAATACTATTGGAACGATCTCCCCCTTTCTATTCGCAATAAATCATCGAAAATGCTGTTCAAAAAGGCACTTAAAAAATATTATCTTGCTCAATATTGACTTGTGTGCGTGTGTGTGTGCGTGCGTGCGTGTTTGTGTTTTAATGAATAACAAAACTACAAAAGAATAAAGTCAATCTTGTTAAAGGGCCATGATTAGTTTTATTTATAATGTGCCCTTCTCCATTCTAATTTTCTGTTTATTATTATTATTATTATTATTATTATTAAGTACACGTAGTTTAAACAACTTTGTACCAATTGATATTGTACAACTAATGTATTATTAATATTGTACAACTATTGTATTATTGTACAACTAATGTATTATAGGATGGAGTAAAAAATAAAATACAAATACAAATAATGCCACAGGTACCCCAAGTTCACGAAGGAGAATGTTGTTGCGTTACAGAAGTATTATGAGAGTTGGTATGGGCATTTTCAGCGAGTTTTTGTTCTGGCATTGCTCTCTCTCTATATAATTATATATAAATACTTGTATTCTGGGTAGAATGTATTTCTTGGAGCGCTCAATTCATTCGATTGAAGAGCAGGAGTTCAGGCTTCAGGAGTAATCATCGTTTATTGCGACAGTGCTGATTCGTATGGTCTCGCCTGCGTGGCAAGCGTTTCCGCGTGAGTTCGTCCAGAAAGTAGGGACGAGGGCAAAAAAGAGGACTGAAGGGGAAAGGAGAGGGGAGAGAAGGAAACATGAGAAAATCGGAGGGGTGATAGGCCGAACATCCATGCCGGCGTGAAACCTCGTGTTAACCTTTTATATTTTAGCTCTAACGAGCATGTCCTTTAGGGATTTTCCTTTCTTGTAGGAAATGATAGGTGGTTCTTTAAAAATTTGGCGAAGTAACGGTTGGTTTTGTAAAAGATTCCATTTTTTCATAAAAACTTCTTTTTAAGTAGACACTGAGGGCTGGTACTGTGTCACGAAAGGCCGCAATACTTTGTTTTCCTCTTTGTTGTTGTGTTTAGGAGTGCAGACTCCCTCTCTGTGAACTTTATATCTGATAGAAGGTTTTCTGCAGCACATACAATGTATACTGTATTATAATAAAAATAATAAAATAAAATTTGTAATAAATAAATATTAGAATTTGGTACCTTTCTAAATATTCTATAAAATTTATAAAGCACAAAACATAGATAATGAATCGAGACCCAGCCACTGTTCAAAAAAAAGCAATATTTGTCTGAAAAAAAAAATTCGTGCAGAGGTGTTCACCTGAAAAAAATATTCCTGCAAAAGCAGTGAGCGAAAACAAAAATTCGTGCAAGCTGAAAATCCCCCCCCCCCCAATCACTTTTCTAATGGTCCGTCCCTTAGGGCGAGAGACCACGCGCGAGGGAGGAGGGGAGGGTTCCTTTCCTTTCTCTTTCGGGCGCCCCACGCGCTCTCGCGTGCCAAATTCTCCCTTCCCCTTCCCCTTTTAACCTCTAAGGTCTCTAAGTGAAATTCACATATCCTAGTCAACGCTCTAAGATTCCCTCTCTGACCCCCCTTGCGCGGGGGAGGGGGCGGAGGTACTTGTACTACCCATTATAGTCTATTCTGTGGCCAATTATAGACCATATCTTAGTCACTTTTGAGTAAATATGTAATTTTCGCGATCCCAACTTAGTCACTTTCTATAATAATAACCTTTATTTTAAGAGAGTGACACCAATAACTATAAGAAGTATTGAAAATTATCATACGATTGTGCATTCCGAGGACTATCCAAAATTAATCGAGCGCAGCGTTTTTGAAGTTTAAACAGTTCATCTAAGTTGGTTTGGCTACAGTTGCTCCAAACAGTACAGCAATAAGTAAAGAGCAGTTTGATACTTGCATTGTAGAGAAGCAATTGATATTTGGTTGGTATATGCTTCTGAGCTCTAGCTAAAATTGCAATTCTTTGAAGTAGTTTTCGGCGCAGTGTGTCAATGTGTTCGTTCCAGGTGAGATGACTATCAATACATATTCCTAGGACACGTTCTGACTCAATCTTACTGAGTTGCATGCCGTCAACTGAGAGGTCAAGTGATTGTTTTGCTGAATTTGCAATTTTTTGTCTTGTCGAGATTATACTGTACTTTGCATAGACTGTTCACAGTCCTCTATTTTTCCGTAAGATCATCGAGATCGAGCACTTTGCGTTACAGGCTGCTATCTTGCATGAATGTCGAAACTACTTAGAGCTATAATCTCCGACGCCCGCCACCCTGGGACATTTGAAAATCAAGAAAGCCGAAGACACGGTATATCTAAACGATCTCACGAAAAAATAGGGGACTGTAAACAGTCTATACTTTCACTCACTACTAAATCATCACTATAAACTTTGCTGGATGCATTTTCATTTTCATTTTCTATTTATGTATCTACCTCATACTGAATGAAGAACACTTTGATCAAAAATAAAACACAAACAGCGGTGATAAACATTGTGAGTTTTTGCATTTTTATAAACTTAACGTTTCGTATGCTATTCAAAATACATTTTCCAAATTGATCTTAAGTGGCCGTTCAAGAAAATGACGAGACTACAGTACATTCAAATATTACAAGGGGTCTGGAAATGAGATTGAGAATTTAAAAATTCTTATAATGAATACAAAAGGAAACAGCTAATAAAGCATCAGCTTTTCACTGCTGACGTTGACTTAAAAGCTGGCTTAAGGTGTTGTATGAACAATATCTATTTTATCTCACAATGATAATCTGTTTTGCCAGATGCTAAGATTTCACAATGTTTATCGCCGCTGTTTGTGTTTTATTTTTGATCAAACAACGATGGCCCAAGCACGATGAGCCGCAAGCAGTAAAATTTCTGTCCCGTAATTTAATCAGTTAAATCATCAAAGTTGACAGGTCTTTCTGATGATCAAAGCGACCGTTCGGTTTACCATTTACACCTTCAGTGCGAAGACTGTCACGGGAACATTAACACCTTCAGGATAATTGCTTACCATAACAGTGGTAGGTCGCGCGCTTTCTGGCCGGTTTCGAAGAACGTGATCGTGACTGTTGTTTTTATTCAGTGACTGTGCGCGTTGATATGCCAACTTTTAAAACAGACTGCAACATTAAATTTTTGTTATAAAAGCAAAGAAGCTGCTGAGTAGAAACTAAACCGTCCCAGACTTATTCCGTTTCATTCGTGTACTTTCATTTTGATGGGGTCTGTATGATGAATTTACTTCTGCCTTCTAATCAGGCACGTAAACAACATAGAGATAAAACATTTCATTTTGCTTTTGTGGAGTAAAATTAATCTTAAAAAGTTAAATTAGTGGACCACTTTCTCCGCGTACTTGTAAAAATAGGCATTTAATATGTCGCGCTACAGTGCGAAAATCTTCTTGTCGTGGATTAGATTTCAGTATACATATTCTTCATTTCGCGCCAGAATAAATTAGTTTGCGCGCAAAGGGCTTCTAAAAAAAAGATCACAGGGTTTGTCCCACGTCGAGTCCTCCTTCTGGAGAACTTGGAGATACGCCGGCATGGTATCTGGAATACATTGCCGAGGCGAAGATCTGGCATTTTTTTCCTCCTCGTTTTTTTTCTCCGCGACGTTTGTTTATATTTGTAGTGAGAATGCCGCGCATATCGGTGGATTTTACTTCAGTCAAGCGGCTTCAGTTCCTGCGGCTTGCTACTCATCATAAAGAAGAGTGCCGGAATCGCTTTTTTTTCGCCTTTAACGGATTTGTTGTCGAATGCAAGGTAAAAGAACGGACTACTGTAAGGTAAGAATTGAAGTTTAAATTTGTTTCTCGGCGAAAAATAGTGCATACAACTCATGAAACCCGTGAGTATTACCTCTGTTTAATATACCGGATGTCATGCGATGACCCCTCGCTTTTACGATGGATAGGATGGATACAAACAATAATTTCTTTCGCAACGTTTAGTATCATTTATTTAATATGGAGATCATCTGAGGACGATTTTTCGTTATATATGCTTCATTTCTTGACTTATTCCGGTCACGTACGAAGAATTAGATGACAATGTTTGTGCGCTATAATTATACCGATAATTTCTTGCACCTTGAAACTCATGAAAGCCAAACTTGTTTAACCCTAGCAAAAAAACTCTTTTAATGGAGAAACTCAACCTGATAGTTGCACTAAAATCTAATAATTGTTACTGCATTTGCATGCTCTCTGTAACCTCGTGGGTAGAATATACCTGATGGTTACATTAATAATAATCACTGCATTTGCTCTCTGTAACCTCGTGGGTAGAACATACCTGAAGGTTACGTTAATAATAATCATTGCATTTTCTCTTTGTAACCTCGTGGGTAGAACATACCTGATGGTTACATTTAAAATAATAATCACTGCTTTTGCTCTCTGTAACCTCGTGGGTAGAACATACCTGAAGGTTACGTTAATAATAATCATTGCACTTTCTCTTTGTAACCTCGTGGGTAGAACATACCTGATGGTTACATTAATAATATCACTGCATTTGCTCTACGTAACCTCGTGGGTAGAATATACCTGACGGTTACATTTAATAATAATCACTGCATTTGCTCTCTGTAACCTCGTGGGTAGAACATACCTGAAGGTTACGTTAATAATCATAATCATTGCATTTTCTCTTTGTAACCTCGTGGGTAGAATATACCTGACGGTTACATTAATAATAATCACTGCATTTGCTCTCTGTAACCTCGTGGGTAGAACATACCTGAAGGTTACGTTAATAATAATCATTGCATTTTCTCTTTGTAACCTCGTGGGGAAAAAAATTAATGCCTCTCTCCTGGAAATTTTGCCCTGTCCTTTGAGCATAGTGATCTTTGGGTAGCGAATTCACGATAACAGGTAAAACGCTTTTTTTAAAAACAGCATTTATATTATTTGGCTTTTTGAGGGAGGTTAAACATTAATAGAATAGAATATAAAAAAGCTGATAAAGCGGAAAAAGTTATCTTTACAAAATGCGCTTTGACAATGTCAAGGAGTGAAATAAGCTGAAGTTTTGTAGTTAGCCCGAAGAAAACCGGTTCCTGCATGAAAAGCAGTTCTGATTCCCTTCTCTTAACTAGAAGAGATGCATATCCCTGTGAACCAGTTTTTTAACTAGGAGCGATTCCCACTCACTTAAGATACTTTATTGACACGAGTTCCTATTTCAATGTATGTCTAATTCAAGCTTAGCCGCGAGATAGCTCTTCGTTAGCGAAAAGGTCCAAGTGATATTTTGATTGACGTGTTGTTTTGGATCCTGAGGTTTTTTAACACCTTTTCTCTAGCTTAACTGGCGAAGATATTCTAGGAATTTGCCCTTCAATTCCAAATTCTTTGATGTGCCGCCAGATGCCGTGCAAAAATATCACCTCTTGCGGCTCCTCGTGCAAAAGCCTCGAAGAGCACTTTACTTTTAACCTACAGTTCAAACATTCTGGTACGTTTGCTATCCGTAAATATGAAGAACTGTCTTACCTCAAGAATCAGAAAATGTGCGACCCCATTCTAGTAACTCTATTGAAAATGCGACCCCATTATAGTCAATCCAGTCGTGAAAATGCGACCCCATCCAGCGGCACATGCCCATTAGCCTCTTATAAGGAAGTATCGCCTCGGGTGTTGTTGGCAGTGACTGACGTTTCGACAGCCTGTGCGGTGTAGTCATCTTAAGAGTCAAAGTGAGTTGTATCACGACTTAATTGACCAATCAGGCCAATAACCAGAGTTTAATACCACTAATTGACGCTATACTACTCATTTTGACTCTGAAGATGACTACTGCGCAGGTTGTCGAAACGTCAGTCACCGTCAGCAACAGTTCTATTAAGGAGTATGTTCACCCAGACGATCATGCTCAAACAACTCCGGAAATGACGCGTAGCTTCAAACCCTTTACAGAATGTTGTTTTTTTATTGGTTTGATCGGCTCCTGGTTCAGGTTACTGTACTTCTAAACATTTATGTTAGATCTCCATTTGAAAGGTATACACCGATATTAAACCACCCAATATTTTCTGGCTGGCGACAATTTTAAAACCATGCTTTTCATAGAGTCTGATTGCAGAAGTCGTTGTGCTTGCCGTATTTAACATAATCTTCTCCATTTCTTTCCTCTTTGCATATGCAGTAAGTTCAGTAAGCAGTTTTTTACCAATCCCTGTTTTTCTACAATGCGGAACGACATACAACATCTGTAATTCAGAAACTCCTGGATCCGGCTTAGGAGTGAGTCTCACCATCCCCACAACTTTACTATTTAACTCTGCAACCCAAATTTGCCCTCCGTCAGACAAACTAAACTTTGTATTTAACCTGGATTTCTGCCAGCTTTTGAAAATGCTCAACCAGTATATGATGGGGTATACGAATAATAAAAACGCAAGCAGAAAATATACTGCTAAAATCCAAGGTGACCATATGATTGCTGTGAATGAGGCAGGAACAGCTCCTACAGCAAAATACCATGTTACTCTCGTCAGAAAAAACAAACACTTATCCTTTACACTCTCGTTGCTTCCATCTACGAATATTTTCTGACAAGCTGCTCTGTCATTTGGCTGGAAGAAGCGAATGGTTACAAAAGATGAGATACGGCTGTGTTGCTTGGTACTTGAAAGGGCCATTTCACTCTAAAATGAAACAATTATATTACATCACAACTGGCGCCATATATTGACACGTTCAAAACTTTAAGGTTAAACCACTTAACATTTTACATATACATCACGTAAAAAAGACAGCATAACAAACATCAACAGCTTAACACAAAAAACTATTTATAAGCCAGGATAAGTAATTTTTCTGCCGTTTGTACGTCAAACTAGCTCAAAGTTCACAAGGAACTTTGTTACCACCGCTACGCACGTATTTCGTGCCTGCAATGTAACCACGTGTTTTTGAAACCTGATTCCTTGCACGTTTGTCATTTTGGAAGTGTGCTTGTGGAACATTAGTTAGTAGAGTGGAACTCAAAACAGTCGGTAAGTTTTTTGACTTGTCTTTCGGCCTTTTCCTTACGAACTTTTGAACATTGAACTTATTGTTGCATGTATTTTGATTCTAGAAAACCTAACTCGTCTTGCGTAGGATATAAAACAAATTTACGATGAAGACGGTCCAAATATAAGTTCGAATAGGCTGATTTAGCTACAGAACGGGAACGCGCGGAAAGGACTAAACACGACTTCCGGTACCCAATTTACGCATGCGCCAGGTTGAGCATTTCCGGTCTCTTTTTCAGTCACACTTTCCAGTCAGATCAAAGTCTCCCGCGCGCTCTCGGCTTCATTCTGTGTGCAGCTTGTGGTTCAGTTGTTCTGCTTCATGCTGCTCGTCTTTTTGACTATTTTGTAGTTGTTGAAATTGCTTTTATGGATAACCAGGCACAGATCACTAAAACAATTAGTCGATTAGATTCAGAAAAGGTAAGATGATAATAACTCAGTGTGTAATTTTGGCTAGAGCGTCAGGCAAACTGATTTTCATTCACGAAAACAAAGTTTTTGATTGTTATTTTTCACTTAACCTGGCTAAAACTAAGACATAAAAAGTTATCATTGCAAGCTTGTGTATTGTGGTTCTTGTGTATTTTCAGTTCTTTATTTTCTCAGTCTTCATGTCTTAAAGCCAATTCGAGCTTTATTTGGAAAACGACAACACACAATCGCTTTGTAGTTTAATTTACCAGAGAGTTTTACCGTGTTTTGAAACGAAACTCTTCTGAGTTGATTGCCGTGATTGGCAGCAAGTTGACAACTCTATTAATTTTTTTTTCATTCTCAGAATCAGGGAGCTAAAGCTGGTTCGATGGCCTTTTTTAGAAGTCGAACTTTCATGCCATGTATTTAGCAGCTGGAAGTTTCGTGTTTGCATGAGATGCAGCCGAGCCGCACAGTCTGAAATTATTGAAGTCTTCAACCAAGGAACAACCATGTAAAAGAATTAAATAGGCATTTTCTTGAATGAAAGTCATTTATAGGCATGTTTAGTTTCCCGGCATTGAAAACTCCGGTTGTTCGTGACTGCAGTCATCAAATCCCGCGCATCTTTTGTATTGAGTTCTTGTTTTCTCTGATGATAAAAAAAAAGATTAAACGGACTAAAATTTCATTTCCTGGTTT
>CALNXK010000133.1:1592500-1611609 GCA_942486035.1 Porites lobata
GATTTTCACCGATTTTATCGATTTATATCGGAAGATCATCTGCTTATTAAAAAAATGAAAACTGAATTCATGCAAACAGTAAATGTATTGACAATTGAGTCGCAATTGAGAGTCGAAGGGTCAAACAAATATCACTTTTTCAAAAAATCTTTAAAAGATTTCTTTTTCTTTAAAACCAGGTTTAAAATCTTCTGATGGCTTATATTAGCCGGGTGTGTAAGCGCCTAGTTTTCACGATTTAGATCTGCCACCATTTCAACATCCCGGAGTAATCAATAGATAAAAATCGAAATCGATAAACATCTTCAGCAATCAAGTGATTTTTATCGATTGTTAACTAAAACAATGAAAATCTATCTGGGGAAATGTTTTACCCTAAATTTCAGAAATCCCTTCAAATCAAAGGCATGTCTGAAATTCAGGCTAGGAAATCTTTATCTAAGGTTGTATTTCTTATGATACCTTTTTGCGAGAACTGAATGTAATTAAAATCCTGAAAAATAGATAATCTCGATTTGACACTGCAATTTAGTTTATCAATTTTAACCGATTTCCGTTATCAATCGATAAAAATCACTTGGTTTCTACCGATTTTTATCATTGATTACACCGGGAATCACGCTTATCGTTGTGTTACAATAACTTAACTGTTATATCAAACGTTCAACAAGAATGAAAAATAACTATTAAATTTGTTAGCCTAATTTGTAATAAAACCTTGTTTTCAGAATTAGATCAAGAAATACTTAAATATTGTTCCTGTTGCCACACCAAAGTTAGTTGTCACTTAGTCTCTTTTTGTCTGTCATATGCCACCTTGTCACAAATAATAATTGTAATTATCTTGTTAAATAAAACTACTACGTTGTGTTGACTCGACTGTTTATTCTCTCTTCTGGCTTCTCTTTTTAACTGGTCCCCGTAACATTACAACATAGTTAAACCCTTTGTTACTCTCTGTCGCCTGTGTAGCAGGCCTCCAGATAGAGGGAATTCGCCTTTCACTCCCATCCCCACCCTCTACCCGTTTTTCACCTGTCACGCAGATTACGTTCAGTGACACTTCCACACTTTCAGCGTAAAGAATGGTCCATCGAAACTGACGGATCTCGAAAAAAGAACCCAATCTCAGCATTCCGACTAAAACTCAGCATTTCGTCCTCGAGATATATCATGAAACGTCTATATCAACACCCTAAACTACGTTACAAAGACTGAAACCACATCCACTCCCTCGAGTGGCTATGTTTTGAGTTTGATCTCAGACGACTTAAATGATTTCTGGTGTTTAGGTTTAATTACAGAAGGCTTATTGACAATGTATAGCAATGCAACGCCAACTCCGCGGGACTTTCGATCACCGTTGCGGAAAACATAGTTTGCTGGTGTGCAGATTCCTTGAAGTAGAAATATGACAGCAGTTCAGCCTGTATGACTCAGATGGATAATAGTTTACGCCAATAGAATGCATACTTTGGACTTCATTTCTGTTGTTGGCAGCAGTATAGTGATGAGTAGAGCAAGGGCAGAAAACACCCCTTTACGGCCGTAAGGGCATGCTGGGTAATCAGGACAAGATGGCGGAGAATTCAAAAGTTTGTATGGAAATTCAGAGTCAATTAATTCTTCCTAATTGAATATATTCGTCATTTTCTCTTTGCAAACTTTAACTAATGAACTTAAAGAAACTATACACTAAATGTGGAGTGCACAGCAGTCCTTTGTCGCTTTTTAGAAAATTTGATGTCTTCCATACATTTTCTGTAATTTTTGTGTTGTCGAATTACAGAAAATGTATGGAAGAACGAAGGTTTGATATAGCTTGGGAATTCTATCGCTGATTCACCATAGAAAGCCTTATGAAAAAGTGTGGGACGAGCATCTTTCCTTCGGTCTTGTAGAGAGGGCCAATCCCCAATCTAAGTCGTTAAGTAAATTTGTGACCCTCTATTTGCCTTATATGCTTATCCATCCACGGATCCCATACTGGGCTTGGATATTCTTGATGAGGTCTCACTGGTGCTTTATAAGCCAATTCTTTAATTGATTCAGGGCAGTTGCTAAGATTCCTTCGCAGGAAGCCAAGAGTTTGATTTGCCTTGTTGACCTTGTTATCAGTGTGATAGCTCCAATCTTATGTAGATGATAGCTCTACTCCGAGATATGATTCTAGTGTGTGACCCATTAATTTTGTATCATAAATAACGGGTTCACACTTTCTGGTTGTCCTCATGACAAAGCACTATAAGCTTTAGACTGCAAAACAGTCGGTTTTTTTCTCAAAACCAGTAAAAAAATGGGTCAAGCGTGGCGTACGAGTCTTACGAGCGCGAAGCTCGCGAGCCTCACACGCCCGTCGGGCGAAAAAGAGAACAAGAAAGAAAAAACTTCTTTTTAGCGTATCTCCCCAGTCTCGCTCTCTTTTTTCAGCCTCGTTCCAGACTTTTTGATCGACTGCTCGCGCGTACTTTAACACGCAACAATACGGACTGTTTTGCAGTCTAATTTGCTTGGATTAAAGGTTTTGTCTACGGCTTTGTCTAAAGTTAAGCACTCGGATTACCAGAATGAAGTAGCCCAAATCACCACAATTATCTACATCTCCCTTGAAATTGCCACAGTTTAAGACCATACTCAAACTACTAGAAAATTTGGCTGCTTGCAGTCGAAAGTGGAGACCAGCAAGCAGTGAAAAACACAACAGAGCGAGAACATAAAACAACGTGGCAGCCATGATGGTAGCCTGCGTAGCATGGCGGTTTTGGTTGAGCGCGACGCCGCTCCTGCGCCGGGCTCGACAAAACCGCCATGCTACGCAGGCTACTATGATGGCGCGCATTCATAAATCTATTCTACAAAACCAGCTTCTGATTTGACTACTCTTGTTCATAGTTTTTATAGTCATTGGCTATTTCGTCTTCCCATAGCTGTGAGCCGTTTTGCCACTTCCTAATGACCTCTATTAAACAGTTGCCCCAACAAAGTGGCCTTGAAACCACTGGCTATGCTGCCGTCCCCATGTCTTGCGTGACATCAATCGTGTTTCTAAAATTTGCGATATTTTTTTACCGAGATTGACATCAGCTACTAACGCCAATGATTAGACTTCTTTAGCTCATAAATCTTTTTTTTGTTGTTTTTCCACAGTACGTTAGACTACGAGCAGCCTCTCTTTTCTCTTAGTCCGCTGAGCGTTCGCTGCTCGACGCTCGCACGCACATGCACTCCCCTCACTAGGTAGCCTCCCACCGAGACGTTCTTAGGGCGTCGCCACGCCTTCGACGTTCATGGGAGAGGAACACAATGTGACGAAGCCCTGAGAACGTGCGCGTGGAAGGGACCCCAACGGCAACGGCAACGTGAAAAGCAATGAGTTTAGTTTGCAAAACAACAGGTCTGCACGTGCATCACGCTTTTTTGTACATTTCTTTACCGTCCCTGCGCGACTACGACGTGAAGTGACCAAATTTTAAGTTTTTTTGAGGACGGGAACGGCAAGGCGTTAAATTCTACCATAGCCTCTGAACAGGCCTTTGGTCTAGCAGGGAACAAACAGAGAGCCTGTTCACAGGCTAATTCTACCATCTCTGTCTGAACCTAGGTGCGGCCCCCTCTCTTCAGCTCCAACATAAATTCCCTTCTTTTAAGTAACTGGGCGACTCGGGATAAGCGCGAAATGGTTTGAAAGGTTGCGGAGTCTATTTTTCAGCAAGGGTTTCATGGACGTTGCTGTTGTCAGATCGTAAGGTCCCTAATGAAATAGACACTGCTTGCAGTGTCACGTGATAGTCCTTGAGGGAAATGCTTCTTTTAAATGTAGGCAATTTATTCTTCTTCAGGTCCATATTTACGCATAATTAACGAAAAGAAAATTCTTTTTAGGCCTTATTGTGAAAACAAACACACAGGCTAAAGGGATCAAAAGCTGAGGGACTGGTCTCATTTGCAGCCGCTCGGATCGGAGTCCAGCTTTTGCTATTTCTGAGTGGCTGTGCCCTCTTTTTTCACAATTATTTCCTTCTAATCCCGGGGGGGGGGTACTGCCATATATGGGCTATTTAGGTATGTGCTGCTGTGAAGGGTATGTTTTTCAAGCAGTTTACTCTAGGATAGGGTATATAAATCGGAGCGTTTGGGTCTAGAATAGGGTATCATTTTACAGGAAACTGATCAGTTGGTTGAAGATTTTAGCTAGACCAGAGGGAAACCGAGAACTGCCACTCAAACATAAAAAAATCAAATCGGCAAGTTGAAATTTACGCAACTCAACTTGTTTTGGCTAAACTGTGCAGTAGTTTCTGGAAAACAGCTGCTCTGGGATAGGGGGGATTTGGGGAGTTTACTCTAGTAAAGTGTAGCAAAATTCAGCTGAACTAGCTCTGGTATAGGTTAAGGGTTCCAGGGTCCCAGCGGCACATTCCCACCCCAAAATTCCTAAAGTACCCCCCCCCCCCCCCCCCGGGCTTCTAATGTCTTCAACTTTTGTATCAAGAGCACAATAAACGATTGTTGTTGTTGAGTCACACAATGCTCCACCGGAGCGACAGTGAAGCGAATAGCTGGCGTTTTTTTTTTCTTTTTTTGGTGTTATTTTTTTTGGTTTGTACTACTGACAATTCTAGGACGCCAAAGCGAACCAGAATGAAGAAATATCATGCACGAATCATGATAGCAAGTTTTATAATTATTTGCGAGCAATCCCCAAAAATGAGCCTTCGGCTGCTGGGTCTAAACTAAAAGTACAGGTTACATCACTGCTCCATCGATGAATTACTAGAAAGTGATCTGTAAGTTAGACCTGGAAGCTGGAGGGACCTATAAAGGGAGGAGTTTACGATATTTGAACTTCGCATTGTTATTAATGTTCACAGTACAGCATACAATGTACATACCGAAATCCGCTCTGATCGTTTTCACTTGTTATCGTCTGTTTCCACTGACAGTGCTTCTCTCTCTATTACCAAAGGCGCCGAAATTCTCGAAATAAAAATCGACCATTGGTGAATCTCTCTGCAAGGCTGCGAGGAACAACGAAGTACAAATCCAGGAGATCGAGGGCGCTTTCCATTCAACAAAAATTCAAAATCAAATCCCGGTTTGAAATTTCGGAAACTTCACCTGCTCAATGGAACGGTACATTCCGGTTGCACAGACCCGACCCAAGCCACCGCGCGTTTTGTTATTGTGGCTTCTCAGCACACTCATAATTACGCTCTAAAAGAGAAAAGTAAATACGGTTTATATCCTAAAGAACACTCGACTGTCGAAAAGGGGCGGTGGAAAACTAAAGGCCGAGGAATCCTATTTCGTGTAGAAAGCCTAGGAACGCAAGTGAAGGTGAAAAATTCTTGTGAATTGAAGCGATACGCTTCTCAGAATATTCGAACGATTCGAAGCAATTCCTGGAACTGTACGGTAAATGAATTCGGTGTTTTAGCCAATTTGTATTCAGCTAGGCTTTGTTGTAATCATTTCAGCTTAATTGATAAATTGCTTTAGTTAAACATCGTCGACAGGTTTCAGAAAAATAATACGCTGATTCTCACGGACTTTTATACAATTGTAGCTTGATTTCACACACTTTTTTTTCACCTACGTGTCGTGTTGCGTCAGTTATTTGACACTGTTAATGGAAAATATCAAAAATCGAAAAAAATTGCGACTAATTCAAACTATTTGAGATGTCATGCTTTACTCACAGCACTTCACTTTCCACTGGAAACTACTTGGTCTTGTAAGCAGGATAGAAAAGAGCGGTACTGGGGACAACAATTTTGGCAAATGGAAAGGGACATTTCGGTCCGACCGACCGAAATGACCAGACCGGTCACAGTGGACCACCTTCAAAGCTGGTCCCGAATATTCCGGTCGGAACAAACCGAAATGGTCCGTTCCATTTGATGAACCAACCGAAATTACCGGAATTTTGGGTTGAATGGAAAGCGCCCCGAGTCAATGGGCGCGATCCATTCAACCAAAATTTCCGGAAATTTCGGTCCAAAACTCAATGGATCGGTACGGTCCTACCGGAAAAGTTTCGAAAAAACGGGTCCACCTTTTGAGGTGGACCACTTTTCCCGGTCGGACCTGTTGGAATTTTGGTTGAATGGATCGCGCCCAATACTTCCCCTGATCGAGTGAGTTCATTAGCGCTGGCGCTTATCATAGTCGTTTACGTCACAAATAGTGCCACAGGTACCCCAAGTTCACGAAGGAGAATGTTGTGAGCTATTTTCAGCGAGTTTTAGTTCTGTCATTGCTCTCTCTATATATAATTATATATAAATATTTGTATTCTGGGTAGAATGTATTTCTTGGAGCGCTCAATTCATTCGATTGAAGAGCAGGAGTTCAGGCTTCAGGAGTAAGCATCGTTTATTGCGACAGTGCTGATTCGTATGGTCTAGCCTGCGTAGCAAGCGTTTCCGCGTGAGTTCGTCAAGAAAGTACGGACGAGGGCAAAAAAAGAGGAATAAAGGGGAGGGGAGAAAAGGAAACATGAGAAAATGCGAGGGGTGATAGGCCGCACATCCATACCGGCGTGAAACCTTGGTGTTAACCTTTTCTATTTTAGCTCTAACGAGCATGTCCTTTAGAGATTTTCCTTTCTTAAGGAAATGATAGGTGGTTCTTTAAAAATTTGGCGAAGTAACGGTTGGTTTTTATAAGATTCCATTTTTTCATAAAAACTTCTTTTAAAGTAGACACTGAGGGCTGGTACTGTGTCACGAAAGGCCGCAATACTTTATTTTCCTCTTTGTTGTTGTGTTTCAGGAGAGCACACTCCCTCTCTGCGAACTTTATATCTGATAGAAGGTTTTCTATCGAAGTTTGTGGGTAGCCTCTGTCAATCAAGTGTTTTTTGAAATTGGAAATATTTTCCCCAAAAGTAGTTTCTGAAGAGTTTGTTCGTAGGATTCTCAAGGCTTCTCGCTACGCATTTATCACCTTTGACGTATGCGACTTTTACCCATCCATAACTGAAAACTTTGCCTCAAGATTCACCACCATCACCCAACAAGACCGCCATATCATTACCCACGGGACAAAGTTACTCCTTCAACAGCAAAACTCTCCATGGACCAAGAAGAACACAAACGACATGTTTAATGTCACCATGGGCTCTTAGGACGGAGCGGTGTCCTTGATAGCATCCAAATGCTGAAAATTCAAAAATGAAGTTGGCCTGTACCGTGACGATGGTCTCGCAACCTGCAAGGCCACTCCGAAAGAAATTGAAAAAAAAAAAACAAACATAGAAGAAGTCAGCCAAGTGTTCAAATTGAATGGCCTTAAAATCACAATTGATGCTAACAAAAAGATCGTCAACTTCCTTGATGTGACCTTAAACCTCACAAACGGGAGCTACAACCCATATATGAACTTAGCCTAATAACAAACTGTCGCATGTTTAGTCAACAAAGCAACCACCCCCTAGATGGTCTGGATGGGGGAGGGGGGGAAACAAATGTCAGTTGTCAGTTAAATGATTATTAATAATAAACTACGAAACTTATTTGTTTATTTTTGATATGAGATTTAGCTAAAAAGGCACATGTAATGTAAATTAAACATAAATTAATTCGACAACTGATGCAACAGTACCTTAATTTTTATGTAATACTTTTGCTATGAAAGCATTTCAAGTGGCATTCCATTTCTCAAGTCCCACACAAACGTTTTTGCTGGTCAGAGTCAAACATTTCCACACATTTAGCCAACCAAAATTTATACCTTCAGAATTTTGGGACGTTGATGGTTAGAAAGACCAAGAGAGACCATAACTGAATCATCTCGGTAAAAAACTTACAATTGCTTTAAAAACGCCCTCATAGGCAGCCATCGTGTACGCTGGCGCGTTGTCAGCGAAGAAATTTGAGATCATAGGTCATTTAAAGCGGACGTTACATGACACATGGGTTAGAACCCCGCCTTACGACCACCTTGGTAATACGGTCACCTCGGTATTATGGCCACTTTTTTCGGCCCGGCAAAACGGCCATCCATTTTCTTATAAAAAAAACCGTTAATGCGGTCACTCTTTAATAGCAGAGCACCATGGGTAAAAAAATGTAGTAAACTACCCATCCGAGAAAATTGGGTAATCACGTGACCGTACACCGACCGCCCGCCCGCCCGACCGTCCGTCCGCACCACAGGCATACCAATGTGAAATAATTCAATCAACAGGTATAATAATGTGTAACTAGGAAGTTTGAAGTTTTTGTCCTACAAAACAGCGTTGTAGTTGTGCAAAACAACGGCAAAGAAAGACAAAAAGCGTGCTGTACGTGCAAATTTGGTTTTTTTTGCTAATTAGAATTCAGCTCTCTCCCTTTTTCGCTTCCATCTTTTCCCTTTTCCCGCAGAAACGCCTGCCTGATACTCAGGCTATCACATACGTAAACCAAACTTCAATGAAAGTTTCCCACGCTCAACGAAACCAATGACAAACTTGAAAAAACGGGAAGGGAGTTGTTTAGATCTCAATATACTAAGTTCAGGTAAGGTACTTCCAAAATTATCACCAACTTGTTGATTTGATTCCTTACTATAATCCTAGTTTAGAATATTTTATCACAGGTTAATGTCTAGGTTTACATATATAGTTAATGAGTTATTTTTTACACAACTAGAATTAAACTCAAAATTCTGGTAAATATATAAATTTTTTAACACGGCGTTTATGTAACTGACCAGCTCATTAGCTGATAAAACTACCGTGACTAAATAAAACATCTAACCAAAACATTTTCGAATTGTTTTAAACAGGACCACAGAATTAAACGTCCGTGCATCAGATACTTTACACTGAGAAATTTGCCTCAACCAATAACCCCGAAAGTCTGATTTCAGACCCACAAATACCATTGTCATCTCTCTGCCACTTTAAATCTGCTTTACCTGCCCAAACTGTTTACCAGTCAAATCAGCAGTCCATACATGTCTGTCACCATACAAGCGATAATTCAGCATGGTATTTCGCCAGCTTTTGCACACTCTCATCCATGCAATGAAGGGCAACACCACACAGATGAAAATAAGACAGATAAGATGGGAATATAGCGGCAAGGCTAATTGAGGCCAAGCGCCACTCTGTGCTAGAATAGTCAGAACAGTTGCAAATAAGAGCGCGTTAAATACGAGATTTGCCAAAGCAAAAAATAATAACTTTGATCACTGGCGAAACCTGGGTTTGTTTTCTGAAGGAGGCATGTCGACCTAAGATGAAAGGTAATAAAAAAATTGTTAGCTGTTGTTCATTTTCAGGAGTCTCGTTTTAGGCTAAGAGCAAACGTCAGAGTTAATTATGATTCACGTGAGCGCTGGCGTAACGACTTGGAATTTAGAACACTGTATACTATAATGTCCACGGCAGAAAACAGAGTACAATTATCTAACAAAACAGCTTTAATCCCGGTAAACACGAAGAGTAAAATCTCACACGTGGTTCGTAGCGAAGGTCTCTCTAAAATCCAAATGCTCGGATCACTAAATGAGTAGCCGCTGACCTAGTATGAACATAAGACGAGTTTCACGTTGACACTTTCTCCCAAGTTCTCAGTCCGTGCAGAGATTACAGAGATTGTGCCGTAGTGACTGCATATGGTCACTTCCTTTGAATTCAGATTGAAGCTCCTGATTCTTTAAAAGGCTATGTCACGAGGATATTGCAGCTGTTTTAGGTCAATCCTGTGCTGATGTCCGAATACTTAGTGCCTTTACCCTCCAGAGCTGTAGTAAGGTTATATTTCCTGGGGGCCCAATCGCAAGCGCCGAAGGAGGGGGGTCCGGGGGTCTTGCTCCCCCGGAAGATTTTGAAATAGAGGGTCTCTGAAATAGCATTTTCAGCCCTCCGAGAGCATTAATTTCCAGCAAGTTTTAACCGACCAAAATCATTGATCGGATATTTTCACGCTTTATCGAATCGAAATCAACACATTGAACCGAAGAGAAGTGTGAAGAGCGTGACCGCTGACCAAATTAAACTTGCCTGTCAAAATTATTGGGGGACCCTAGCCCCTCCCCATGCTACAGCACTGCCCACTAACACAAAACTGATGCAGCTCCTTTGGTCAGGAGTAGTTAGACAGAAGATATCGAACACATCTGATCAGGGAGCACTTACCAATAACAACTCTTTTGGTGATTTTTGTAGGCATATAATTAAAACTTGAAAAGGTTAGCCCAACTTTTTCAAGTTGCAATCCATTTACATCTTACCATCTGTTCCATAGACGATAGGAACTAACTTAAAATACCAAAACTGACTGAAGCACTATTTTTGGAATTCAGCTGATGTGAAGGCAAGTTAGATCAATTTATGTTTCTGGGAGACTCCTCACCTACCCCTCCCCTTTTAAAGCTAACATTAACACTTGGTTCTCACTTAGTACAAAATGTTGGCTTAAGGGAGGGGTAGGTGGGCAGTTTATCAGAGAACTAAATTGATGTCGGTTTTAGCTTTTTAAACGTCTTGCCTCTATGCAATATACTGCTTATCATAGACTTGGATCTCTGCGTAGTGTGGTGGCACCAGTCACTGCAACAAGTCTCGTGAACTCAAAGTGTACTCTTGTAACGAAATTCGCTGTGCAATGGAGTGCTCGACTCGACAGCCACAAAGGGTCTTAAACAGACTCAACGTCCGGCAGGTTACGAATCAATCTATTTCAGTTCAAGGTCGCAAAAAGTGGTCCAGCATAACTTGATTGTATTTAAAGATGCCTTCAATTAACACTGTCACAGAGGCATTCAGGGCCAATATATATACAGCAGAATAAATTCGCATGATTATTGCGGTTTCACTGAATGACCGGTGAAACAGAATTGAAATTGCATTTTCTTCGAGAGAAAAGTCCTAAATTATGTAGCCTCTCTTTCGTTGCCTTGCATTTTACGTGTACTTAGGTTCTTAGTAAATATTAACTACGTCAGTTACAACAAGACTCAAAGATTTTGCTTACTCTGTAGCCACATACCGAAAACATACCGAAATCTTTGGCTTCGTGTCTCACTATTTGTCGTTTGTTGCCTGCCCTCCGCTTCTGATTCTACTGCTACAGCAAGGAAAAAAAAAGAAGCCACCACCGGCGGAAGAACCTGCTGGAAGACGACGAGTTTAATAATATACAAAGAATATACCGTACGTACACATCCAGGAAGAGTCGAAGTTACTCTGATCGCGTGACTTCTGTAAATGGCTAACGGTCGACCAATACGGAAGCATGTGACACAGTGCGAGCTTTTTCTTATTTACGTCACAAACAAAGCGAAAAAACGTAACACAACTGAACAAAAACAATAAGACGCATTTGAGGCAGGACAACGATGGCTTCTCAGTTTGTTGAAATGTTTTAGAGTTGTAATAAAGTAGGATTGTTATTAAGTATTTCATAGCAGGCCACGAGCATGAAATGAACGGAAACATTAGGGCCATTTATACGAGGAAAAATTAGACGCGTCTATACGGACGCGTCTTAAATAACACGCGAACTTTCCATATAAACAACACATTTCGTCTAAAATAAGACGCGGCTTAGCTAAGACACGTCTTATTTTAGAACAGCCCTTAGCACTTGTTCTTAGATAAGACGCATCTTAGCTAAGACGAGAAAAACTTCGTATAAATGGCCTTCGCGTCTTACATAAGACGCAAACGCCAATAACCTGTTAACTTTTTAAATAACAAGTTTTTATTTTTCTCGCGGCTGCTGATCCGGTCGTCCTCGCGCGCTTCGCGCCCGAATTTCGAGGATTCGCCGCTCGTGCACCCGGCTCGACAAAACCGCCATGCTACGCAGGCTATTTTGTATGCTATTCAACAAGCATTTTAAAAAGTGATCTTAACTGGCCGTTAAAGAAAATGATGAGACTATATATTCAAAAATTGCAAGGGGTCTGGAAATGAGATTAAGAATTTAAAAATTCTTAATGAACACCGTGAAAGGTAGCCTGTGTAGGGGCGGCTGTACACAGGCTAAGTGAAAGGCAACAGCTAATAAAGCATCAGCTTTTCACCGCTGACATTGACATTAACAGCTGGCTTACGGTCTTGTATGAACAACGTTTCTGTTATCTTACAATGATAATCTGTTTTGCCAGATGCTAAGATTTCAAAATTTATCGCCGCTGTTTGTGTTTTATTTTTGATCAAACTACGATGGCCCAAGAACAAAACTCTCGAAGAGCACTTAACTTTTCACCTACAGTACAAACATTCTGGTACGTTTGCTATTCGTAAATATGAAGAACTGTCTTGCCCCAAGAATCAGAAAATGTGCGACCTTATTCTAGTAACTCTATTGAAAATGCGACCCCATTATAGTCAATCCAGTCGTGAAAATGTGACCCCATCCAGCGGCACATGCCCATTAGCCTCTTATAAGGAAGTATCGCCCCGGGTGTTGTTGGCATTGACTGACATTTCGACAACCTGTGCCGGGTAGTCATCTTCAAAGTCAAAGTGAGTTGTATCACGACTTAATTGACCAATCAGGCCAATAACCAGAGTTTAATACCACTAATTGACGCTATCCTACTCATTTTGACTCTCAAGATGGAAAACGTGGAAACGTCACTCTATTAAGGACTACGTTCACCCAGACGATCATGCATGCTCAACCTACTCCGGAAATGACTCGTAGCTCAAACCGTTCACAGAATTTTTTTTTTAATTGGTTTAATCGGCTCTTGGTTCAGGTTACTGTACTTCTAAACATTTATGTTAGATCTCCATTTGAAAGGTATACACCGATATTAAACCACCCAATATTTTCTGACTGGCGACAATTTTAAAACCATGCTTTTCATAGAATCTGATTGCAGAAGTCCTCGGGCTTGACGTTTCTAACATGATCTTCTCCATTTCTTTCCTCTTTGCATACGCAGTAAGTTCAGTAAGCAGTTTTTTACCAATCCCTATTTTTCTACAGTGCGGAACGACATACAACATTTGTAATTCAGAAACTCCTGGATCCGGCATAGGAGTGAGTCTCACCATCCCCACAACTTTACTTTTTAACTCTGCAACCCAAATTTGCCCTCCGTCAGACAAACTAAACTTTGTACTTAACCTGGATTTCTGCCAGCTTTTGTAATCGCTAAACCAGTAAATGATGGGGCATACGAAAAATAAAAACGCAAGCAGAAAATAAACTGCTAAAATCCAAGGTGACCAAATGATTGCTGTGAATGAGGCAGGAACTGCTCCTACAGCAAAATACCATGTTATTCTCGTCAGAAAAAGCAAAAAGGTATCCTTTGCACACTCGTTGCTTCCATCTACGAATATTTTCTGACAAGCTGCTCTGTCATTTGGCTGGAAGAAGCGAATGGTTACATCAGATGAGATACGGCAGTGTTGCTTTGAACTTGAAAGGGCCATTTCACTCTAAAATGAAACAATGATATTAAATCACAACTGGCGCTATATATTGAAACGTTCAAAACTTTACGGTGAAACCACTTAACATTTTACATATACATCACGTAAAAAAGACAGCATAACAAACATCAATGGCTTAACACAAAAAAACTATTTTATAAGCCAGAATATAATTTTTCTGACGTTTGGACGTCAAACTAGTTCACAGTTCACAAGAAACTTTGTTTGTTACTACCGCTGCGCACGTATTTCGTACCTGCAATGTAACCACGTGTTTTTGAAACCTGATTCCTTGTACGTTTGTCATTTTGGAAGTGTGCTCGTGGAACGTTAGTTAGTAGAGTGGAACTCAAAACAGTCGGTTAGTTTTCTGACTTTTTCGGCCTTTTCCTTACAAACTTTTGAACACTGAACTTATTGTAGTATGTACTTTGACTCTAGAAAGACCTAGAAAACCTAACTCGTTGTGTGTATTTGGACCTACTTCATCGTGAATTTGTTTGAGCTTGACTTTGTTGACTCGGCTCTGGATCTATTTGCCTTTTGAAACCTGGAATGTTTATCATAAAGATACAGTTTAACATACGCGGAGTTCGAGTTTTCGACTTTAGACCGCAACAAACTCTACCGTAATAAACTGCAATGTCTTTTTTTAATAATAATAATAATAATAATAATAATAATAATAATAATAAGTGACACTAACATAGCACTAATTCCGTACAGTTCATTAGCGCTTTACTATTTGGGAGAGCATTCCAGAGGATGGGTCAGTGCTGCAACTGAAAAAGGCTCTGAGACTATAACTTTTCAGGTGGTATTGCTCATGTTCTAAGTAGTTTTTGTGGTTTCAGTTGCTAAGCAACTGAAATCCACTTTGTCATCGTGCCGTGTAAGTAAGTCCGTGTGTCGTAGTTTTCGACCGTCTTCGCTCGATTTCGTACATACAGTATTCGGTGTTATATCAAAGCGTCGAAGATTTCCGTTTCGTTTTCGCTCTACTGACGAAATATTTGTCGTACTTTTCGACGATCATCTTCGCTCGATTTCGTACGTTTCTCGGTTTTGTATCGATTAAGACATCAGAACTACGCTTGCCATATGCCTTTTCGACGCTGCCGCGGAGGAAGATTTCTCATGGCGTAAAATCCCGGACATGGCGCACGCGGAACGGCAGCGGCTATCTCGTATTTCTACAACAAACAAGGCGATTACGTTTGTAAAGAAATGTGGGAGGTAAAATCTGATATTTGAGCTTATGATAACTTCTAGCGTACCCGTATAAGTTTCCAAGTTGGAATCGATCAGGTGAAAACATCATCAATTCCACTATATAAAATGCATATCTTCACCGGTTCGCTAACACCGCGCTTTTCTCTCGCTCTCATAGCCCCTCCACTTTCTGTGAGAAGTTGTTGAAGCAGCAGTCCTGGCCTCCGCCGCAGCTGGTTCAGCTGGGCAAGTTTTTTTTCAAGTGGTCGATTTTTCCAAGTTCATTCCTTAAAGTTGGCGTTCAAGACGCAAGCAATTCCCTCTTGGGTTTTTCGACGCACAACTGTTAGCTCCGTTTTGGGAGCTAATACTTTTAAGCTTAAGCTTTTTTTCAGTTCGGATAATTCACAAGTTAAACAAACGTCTTTGGTTCAGGAAGTAAAACGGTTTTTTAAAGGAGAATTACCAGTATACACTGAGGACATTACATGGCCGCGCGGAGATCTGGAGATACGAAATTTCTCCTCTCGTGTTGAAAATATTTCACCGTTCGCGCCGAGTTTTTCCCTCCTAGGTGTTTTTTCCGGCAGGTTTTTTCTGGCCTCCGTTCTGACAGTATTCTTTGTGAACTGTCACTCAGCTCTGTTCTAGTTTATCTACCAGATATTTGAATGTAATAGAAGTTGTAGTATAACGTATTGTTATTTCCGCAATGCTTGGCCGAAACAGCCAAAATAAACCTAATTGTTTTTTCGATTCATGTTGTACTGCTAGTGGAGCCGAAATTATATTTCTGCGAAAACCAGAACCACATTGTAATATTTTGTCTACATTTTGTTTGCAACGAGCAGTTAGATAACCAACCACGTACATTTTGTCTACTTTCGTTCACAGAGAAAAGACCTTTAGTTGGATTATGGTAAAGGAGGAAAACAACTGCTAAGACTGGTGAAATTCTTCCCTGAGTAGTCAATCGATAAAAATCGGTAAATGCGATTTGATTGATATCGATTGTATCGATCAATTGGTAGAAATCGATGACACACTCGTTTCGTTCATCGATTTATCTTGATTTTTTACCAATTTCATCGGTTTATATCGGAAGATTATCTGCTTATTAAAAAAAAATGAAAACTGAACTCACGCAAACAGTAAATGTATTGACAATTGAGTCGCAATTGAGAGTCGAAGGATCAAACAATTATCACTTTTTCAAAAAATCTTTAAAAGATTTCTTTTTCTTTTAAAACCAGGTTTAAAATCTTCTCATGGCTTATATTGGCCAGGTGTGTGAGCGCCTAGTTTTCACGATTTAGATCTGCCATCCTTTCAACATCCCGGAGTAATCAAAAGATAAAATCGAAATCGATAAACATCTTCAGCAATCAAGTGATTTTTATCGATTGTTAACTACTAAAACAATGAAAATCTATCTGGGGAAATCTTTTACCCTAAGGGTTAGGTGTATAAGGTTGTTTTCTTTTTGTTTTCCTTTTTATTTTCATCCAGTGTTTGCTTGTACAGTAACTTCAGCTATTTGGTCATCTGGTACAAAAGTTAAAACTGGCATACGAACAGTTGACTGTTCATCGAGATCAGCAATGACAAGATCATCTTCGCTATCCTCTTCATCATCTAACCCGTATCTGATTCTTCACTCTCTTCCTCACTGCTGGACAACTCATTCCCGTTGCCTGGACTTCTCTGTCGATAGTAATGGTATGAATTGCCTTTATCTTGTCCAGCTTTATACCAACAGTGGTCAGGCCATGTTCCTTAAGGTACAGGTCGAGCTGTCTCACCTTCAGCTTTTCAACTTTGCCATTCTCAATAAGTATGCCCCACTGGTAGTCCTTGTATGTTAGTTCCTCTTCTAACCTTTTTTCTCCTTTTTTCTCTCGTCACAAGCAATCTGGGTTCAGGAACTACCTGCTTGAACAACAGCAAACGCGATGGGCGCTAAATAACAAGATAGAGGAGCTGTCAAACAAAGCGAACAATTTACTGAAGAATGAGATATGGAGTGTGCCAAAACATTAAAAAGTTCATTTCAGGCACAAACAGCTGCAACAGCAGTGACGTTGCAAAGTGCGAGTCTTGCTTGAGCACTGTAAATGACACTTTTGAACAGTGCGTCTGATTTACGGTCATTGATCGATAGCAAACGTAAGGAGCTGTTTTCAGAGGACCCACTCTAAAGTCATTTGCTGGCGATGAGTTGGCCTATTTAGAAGAAGCATATAGACGAATCACTACACTGCACGAGGAACTTCAGTCCGCATCCAACAAGTTGACAACAGCGCATATTAACCTGTCAAAGAAGTTTCCTTTGTGCGCGAGAAAACCAACAATGTCAAGAAGAAAGAAGGAAAATAAGAGGAAGGTCCGAAAAACTAAGGACAAGCGACTCAAGCAGAGGGCACGTCATCTGTTAGGAAACTTGACCTCAATCGAGGTCGCGGGGCAAATTTTCGGTTCAATCGAAGAGAAGAATGATAGAGTTACTCCTGTAGATAGCATCAATGCTGACTTTGCTAAGAAACTAACAAGGTGTTTGCATCTAGACCCTTTGCTATGGCTACTAGAAAAGGGTATTTTAGCACGACCCTAGCAAAAATCTAGAGCAAGTAGCGGCCATTTTAAGGGGCACAAAGTCCAGGGTCAACCTGCCGAAGGGGACTAAATGTTGCTGTTGAATCGGATGACGAGGCTCAAGAGGCAAATGAAGTTGTTGAATGGGATGATGAGGCTCAAGATGAGGAAGATGAAGCAGTTGAATCGAATTTAGTATAGAGCTGACACAGGACGCCCATTCCTGGAGAGGCGATAAATGGTTTATGTTTAAACAAACACGCTTTTTACAATGTTTCAGTTATCAGAAGTTCATATAGTTCACAATTTAGAATTCACTTGTCATGTTTAAAGATGAATATTAGCTAAGTCATGAGCACGTTATAAAAGGAAAAATATAAAAGCGTTAAAACAAAGCTTTCTCGATATAAATTGAAATGCACACATTCGCCAGTATGACAGACTTCCGTTTTTTAAATAAAGTTGTGTTAGAACAAATTGAGATTGCAAATGCTATCATCTCCCACCAGAATGGGCACATTTATGTTGTATGCTTTCAAACTGGCATTGTTCAAGCAGATTTGAGTGGTCCCCCTCTGAATCCTTCCAAAATTTTCAGTGATCCCCTTTTGGGCTCTCAGTTACGACTGATCCCCCTCTGTTCTCCTAAAAATCAAGTGATCCCCTAAAAAAATCCTCCGACCCCCCCCAACCACCCCCAGGTGATAAATAATGACCGGTCCCTTTTATGTAGATGATAGCTCTACTCCAAGATATGATTCTAGTGTGTGACCCATTAATTTTTTATCATAAATAACGGTTCACACTTTCTGGTTGTCCTCATGACAAAGCACTATAAGCTTTAGACTGCAAAACAGTCGGTTTTTTTCCTCAAAACCAGTAAAGAAATCGGTAAAGCGTGGCGTATGAGTCTTACGAGCGCGAAGCTCATGACCTCCACACGCCCGTCGGGCGAAAAGAGAACAAGAAAAAAAAAACGTCTTTTTAGCGTATCTCCCCAGTCTCGCTCTTTTTCAGCCTGACTGCTTGAGCGTACTTTAACACGCAACAATACGGACTGTTTTGCAGTCTAATTTGCTTGGATTAAAGGTTTTGTCTACGGCTTTGTCTAAAGTTAAGCACTCGGATTACCAGAATGAAGTAGCCCAAATCACCACAATTATCTATATCTCCCTTGAAATTGCCACAGTTTAAGACCATACTCAAACTACTAGAAAATTTGGCTGCTTGCAGTCGAAAGTGGAAACCGGCAAGCAGTGAAAAACACAACAGAGCGAGAACATAAAACAACGTGGCAGCCATGATGGCGCGCATTCATAAATCCATTCTACAAAACCAGCTTCTGATTTGACTACTCTTGTTCATAGTTTTTATAGTCATTGGCTATTTCGTCTTCCCATAGCTGTGAGCCGTTTTGCCACTTCCTAATGACCTCTATTAAACAGTTGCCCCAACAAAGTGGCCTTGAAACCACTGGCTATGCTGCCGTCCCCATGTCTTGCGTGACATCAATCGTGTTTCTAAAATTTGCGATATTTTTTTTACCGAGATTGACATCAGCTACTAACGCCAATGATTAGCCTTCTTTAGATATAAATCTTTTTTTTCTGTTGTTTTTCCACAGTACGTTAGACTACGAGCAGCCTCTCTTTCTCTTAGTCCGCTGAGCGTTCGCTGTTCGACGCTCGTACGCACATGCACTCCCCTCACTAGGTAGCCTCCCACCGAGACGTTTTTATGGCGTCGCCACGCCTTTGACGTTCATGGAGAGGAAACACAATGTGACTAAGCCCTGAGAACGTGCGCGGAAGGGAACCGCAACGGCAACGTCAACGTCAAAAAGCAATGAGTTTAGTTTGCAAAACAACAGGTCTGCACGCATCACGCTTTTTGTACATTTCTTTTTTACCGTCCCCCC